>JADWPL010000004.1:420165-594944 GCA_016109495.1 Phialophora tarda | reverse complement strand
ACGTTCAGTTGCCTTTTCACCAAGGTTCTGCCTGCCACGGCCGCAATTGTCGATGAAGTAAGTTGCTGGAGTCGATAATAATCGCCTACCATGCACAATTCACCCGGTATCGACCACTCAACCACCCGTTTTCCTGTTGTGCTTCAGGTCGCCTGTCGGGAGCAAAATGATGGTGTGAGCGCATCCCCGGTTGTCACTATCTTTGTTAGCTTGGAATTCCACTTCCTTCAGCAACCCTGTCCCTTGCCCCAGCTTTCGGTGGCTGGCTAACCTAAATCCTTTCGCTACCGATGCCTTTTGTCCAAATTTGGATGTTGTAGCATCGGAGGATGGCTGTTTAACTAGGTTCAGATCTCGATGCCCACGTGGTCGCTGGGCCTGCGAGAAGAGTTGGCGCACCCAAGCCCCTTGTTCCAGCAACTCCTGACCCCTTTGGACTATTTCGGTTAACATCGGACACCACGATGCCAGCGAAACGCTGGTCTGAGCGCATGCGGAAGACAGATGGTGAGGAGCGCCAGTGCGACTGGGATCTGGGTTAAGCTGTTCAGCATCATTCAAGAATGGAGCTCTGTAGTGCGATTGGAATTTTACGTCAAACCCAGAGAGTCCCGAACACGCGAGGATATTCTTCATCCATCCCGGTGCGCTCCAGACTCCAAGCTGTCACTACTGCTTGTACTCCGAAGTTGTCTGGATTTGCTTAGCTCCTCTCTGCTTCCGCGATGGGCTTCTGCTTATTCTCCACTCCTCAATTGGTCTGCTGGAATTTCCCATTTGGCTGTTGCTCTCGTTGTGATCGGCGTCTCCACGACCAATTCGGTCTTTGTGACGACTGGCCATGGCTAGATCTAGCACTCATGGTTATTGTGAAACTCACGCACTCTGACTCTCATGCCTCCATCGTCATAGCAATCGTAGTGGTCCCCATGCCCTGGCTGGTGCCGCTCAATCACCGTCAGTTCATCCCCAGGCCTCAAGAGCTCCAATTCGGACTCTTCTTTCTCCCAAGATCGGGTTCTAGAGCGCCGGCGCCGCCTTCTCCGTGAACGAGCTTCGTGGTGCTCCGGCTCGCCCAACTCGCCTTCGCTCATGTATCCTAGCGATGAGGCACGAACAGGTGGTGGACTAGGCGTGTGCATCGCCGTGTGGCCATCTTCTTGGCTGTCGTCTGCATCACGGAGTCAGATTTTCCAATATTTTGGGAGGAAAGGAAGTTATTCACCCTCGTAAGGTTGGCTCGTGTGTCTGTGCTCACTCCGGCCGCGCCGAGTGCCTCTCGATAGAGAGCGTATGTCTTCGTGATGTCGACGATGTCCATGGTTCACACCGTCCAATTCCCGTCGATGCCGACCAGATTCCGTCTGGACCGGTATCGAAGTTTGTCTGTTCCATGGGGGAGACGGCCCGCGCTGAGGTGAATAACCTCTGTGCTGATGATC
This sequence comes from Phialophora tarda, assembly GCA_016109495.1. NCBI lineage: Eukaryota > Fungi > Ascomycota > Eurotiomycetes > Chaetothyriales > Herpotrichiellaceae > Phialophora > Phialophora tarda. The sequence continues at coordinate 593,502 of JADWPL010000004.1, read as the reverse complement.
CTGGATACGCCCATGAATGTAGCTGGGGTGATTCGCAGGTGGATAGTCAATATGCGGAGCCCCTACAAAGGGATCCGAGTACTGTCTTCGAATGATTCTTTGATCAGCTGTTGGTTCTCTTGACCGCGGTCCTGTTCTCCCGACAGTCTCGTGCTCAAACCTTCTACCTCCAGTGCGCCTCCCACTGTAGCTTCCACCATCGCGATCATGATGGGTACTTTCCCTGAGAGGTGGAAGTCGGATGCTGCGGGTTTGCCTAGCAGTTTCGGTACCTGGCATTTCCGGCCGCCGATAACTTCGCCTCTCAATGCGGTGCGACGTTGGTTCAGGGCTGGGAGATTCTGATTCGGAGTAGGGTGCTGATCTCTGACGCGCGTATCCGTTGTCGAGATTCCGATTGTGATGCCTCGATTGAGCTTCGCTTCGTGATCGATGGTTCTCCCTTCGAGTTCGTCGACGTGATTGATGGCGTCTTGACCTCGATTCTCTATAGCCGTCCGAACTACTAGTCTCCTCGCTCTCCGTAGCCTCTTCCCTGCACTTGAGACAGATTGTCTTGCCTGGAATCTGTCCAGGTGGAATAGGATGTTTGTAATGGTATCGTGCAGATCTGTAGCGCCCACATATTTCACATTTGTATCTTGTCTCTGCTTGTGCTGGTGACGGCGCGGTAAAACTAGCCGCCACGGCGTGAGGACCCTGTGGTTGACCCTGCAGAGGGACTGTACCTGGAAGCGGACCAGCTGGAGGCATATGAAACGGCGTCTGTTGAAGTAGGAAGCTGATTGACGGTGGGAAAACGCTCGGTGGCTGAGCAGCCAGAGGATGAGGTGGAAACGGAAACATGCCCGGGGGCAGATGTGCTGGAATGAACTGATTCGGTGGCTGTAGAGCAATTGTTTGATTGTTGCTGGCCTCTTTTGTTTCTGGCTGATTTGGATTTTGTGGGGGGGAAAGGACGTACATGGTCAAAGGTTGAGGTTGAGCCTGAGATGTGGGAGCCATCGGAGCAGTCGGTTGGGGTGTTTGGCCTGGAGGTGGATTGGAGGGGTTTGTATTAGCCTCAGCATCGGCTACGTGGCGATTTTGAAGTGAATCCCTGAGAAAAGACAAGAGTGAGCGAGCTCTTCCGAGTTTTGGAAGCAGCGTCCGAGAAAGAGGGCGCCTCTTAAAGACCGACTCTGACTTGTTCCTGACGAAATATGGTCGCCCATCAGGTCCGCGCTCAATCCAGGTCGAACGGGAACTCATGGTGGCCGCTGAGGTGGGACTCGGTTGCGAGAACAGAGGAAGTGATGTTCAAGTGAGAAGGAAAGTGCGCACTTACTGTGGAGGAGGTCTGTTATCGTCCGGCCAGCCAAAATAAGCGTCATATGAAGGATAATAGATGCGCAGGTTTCCTGGAGGACAGTTGTACGGTGCTTGCCACATGATGCTGCCGATGACAGTGAGGCGAAGACGAGAGAACAAGGGATCAAAGCAGACTGCCGAGTCGATGAGAAAGATCGGTACACGGCACTCTCTACGGCAGGCACTTGCGAAACACGCGATATCAGATCAGTGAAAATGGCAGCACAACTCTGCTCTGAGAGTAGCCACTGTACCATCTTGTCGGTGGTCGATGGACCGGCGGGCCTCAATCTCATCAGTTAGTCAGTACCGATGTGCCCGTAAAGCAAAAAATATTCGCAGATGTTTGGCTCGCCATCCAATCCAGTTCCAGCGCACGAGTAGCTGTAGCCGGCGCTCTCACCTCAGTTCCCAGGACTCACCTTGTAAAAGCGTGGGAAGAGACCTACAGAAAGTGAGGACTGCGACGTGTATGCCTCATGACCTTTTGTGAACAGTGACTATCAGGCAGCTTCGCTTGTACGAGATTGGCCCTTTCATCCGATGGCAACATGATCCCCCCTTTCGGAGTCTGTCACGGATTCTCATACCAAGCGCGTTTGCTCCCTCCGCTGTGATTTCAGTCTGGTATCGTCCGTCCAGGGCGTTTTGGATGGTGCTCGACTTTGACGACGGGCAGTCTTCTACTTTAGGAATACTGGTTGCTCCTCTATTATCTGGTAGGGGAAGGTAGCGGTCTGCGATCAAGTCAATACTTCTGGTGTTGCATTCACCTGCTGGGAGCTACAAGATCTGCTTTGTCGAAAGTGAGACGTGGCCCGTTGTTGCTTGGCAGCTCATTGGCGGCGCGTTAAATATAATGCACTAGCCACTAACTAACATTAGCCACGCGACAAACTAAAATCCTCACGTGTTGGTCTTTTTCCTTCGCCATCGCGTCAATTGCAATAATTACGGAGTACTTGTAGCTCGATTCAATTCTTCCATGCGGTGGATGTGTTCTTCCCGACTTCAGGCTGTGGAACCTCAAGAGAGCAATGGCCAGACTCAACCTGTTCGACTTTCTCCTCCCGACCTTCCTGAGACATCTGCCACCGATAAAAGACCCTTCGAGCTACCTCTTCTTCACCTCGCACTCCCAGGGCTGGCACTACACTTCCTCCTGAGGGAATAATTTGTGCATATTTGGCACAGCCCGGAGGCTCACTTCGAACAATGGATTCACGACACACCGCAATACCGCTTTGACTGCCATTTTGATCGCTATGGCACTAATGCACGCGCTGAAGACCGCCCGCGCGCCTTTCAGCCCCTTTTCGAGGAATGTGGCAAAGCCTGATAGGCTGATAACAGTTGCGGCTGAGACGGTGGACGACTTATCTTTCGCAGCTTGCCCCGCCTTGAGGCTCTTGCTGGTCCCATCACTCCTCTCTTTCCACTCGCCAATGCATGTTTCACAATAGGAGCATTGTGTTGTGGGTTGTTGGATCCTGTTGTAGCTATTCGTTGCCGGACAACTGTCGTGCATGAAACATAGCATGCCTCTGGCAACCATTTGACCCCAGGCTCCAACTTTGTCTCCCGAGACAGACAGCCTGATATTCTTGACCATCTCCGCAGATGGCTCTCGAGACCAAAACTCATGGCGACTATACCGTGGGATGGGTTTGTGCTCTGCCGAAGGAGCAGACCGCAGCGACTGCCATGTTAGACAAGAGACATGGAAACTTGCCCAAGCCGCCACATGACAGCAACACATACACCCTAGGCTCTATCGGCCAACACAACGTCGTCATAGCGTGTCTGCCCAAAGGCAAATATGGCACAAATCCTGCAGCGAATGTCGCCACGCTCATGGTTTGCACTTTTCCATCCATCAAGGTTGGACTGATGGTTGGAATTGGAGGTGGTATGCCACCCAAAGTACGGCTAGGTGATGTCGTCGTTAGCACACCCGGAGGTCAGTTTCCCGGGGTGGTCCAGTGGGACATGGGCAAGGCGAAATCAGGCGGCAAGTTCGAAAGAACCGGGGCGCTGAACAATCCGCCCAATGTTCTATTGTCGGCCTTGGGGACCCTGGAGACGGAGCATGAATTGTCGGGTTCAAAAATCCCAGAATACCTTGAGGAGCTGAAGCAGAAGTACCCCAGAGCGGCCAAGAAGTATTTGAAGTCCGATTCGATGCAGGATGTGTTGTTCAAAGCAGATTATGATCATGTTGATGAAGCGAGTGTTGAAGGCGATGCTCCTGTAGATGGCAATGATGGCCATGAGGAAGAGGAGGAAGAGGACGACGATGACGGCAGTGACGATGATGAAGAGGAAAGCTGTCGACTTTGTGACAAGACCAAGATTGTGAGAAGGAAGCGTCGAGGCATGCGTGTGCATTACGGCCTAGTCGCCTCCGGCAACCAGGTCATCAAGGATTCTGCTTTTCGGGACAAGCTCAACAACGACCTTGGCGGCAATGTTCTCTGCGTTGAGATGGAGGCGGCTGGGTTGATGAACAACTACCCTTGCTTGGTAATTCGGGGGCATATGTGACTACTCCGACTCACACAAGAATAAGGCGTGGCAGGAACACGCAGCGGCTGTAGCCGCGGCGTTCGCCAAAGAGCTTCTGTGCTGTTTACAGTCCAGCGATGTCGAAAGAGAGCGCCAGGTCAAAGACGTACTCAATGATGGTTAGTGACTCTTTTCCTGGAAAGACATATTAGGGATGCTGAAATACAAACTTGGGCAGTCGAGCGAGATCTAAAACGTGTCCACGAAATGGTCGAAGACGGATTCATGCAAACGAAAAACAATCTAGACGATCTTCTTGAAGGTGCGACTGCGACTTGACTAGAAGTCGAGCCTATGCTGATCCACGCGATAGGCAAAGAACTCGCAAAACAGAAGGCCATTCTCAACTGGCTCACTCAAATCGATTTCGCTCCTCAGCAGCATGACTATATTTCCAGGTGTGCACGAGGGACTGGCCAGTGGCTATTAGAGTCGACAGAATATCAAGCTTGGCTGGCAACAAGCAACCAGACATTATTCTGCCCAGGGATTCCAGGGGCCGGGAAGACGATGCATACGTCTATTTTAGTTCATGACCTGGTCAGCAGATTCAAAGACGACACCGCAGTTGGCATTGCGTACATCTATTGCAACTTCCAACGGCAACAAGACCAAAAGGCGGAATATCTAATTGCGAATTTAACCAAGCAGCTGGCTCAGAGCCTGAAGCCGTTCTCGAACAGTGTGCAAGCGTTGTACGATCAACATCGAGAAAGAGGCACGCGCCCTTTACTCGAGGAACTATCAGCAACTCTCCAGTCGGTGGGAATGTCCTATTCAAGGGTCTTCATTGTCGTCGACGCTTTCGACGAATGCGATGACACTGATGGCAGCCGCACCAAATTGTTGGATCACCTATTCAGCGCACAAAGCAAGCTCGGACTGAACATTTTCGCAACTTCGAGGTTCATTCCACGCATCGAGGAGAGATTTAAAGACTACCCGTGGAAAGAAGTTCGCCCCTGCCACGAAGATATTTTTCGTTTCCTCGATACGCGAATGAGTGAGCTGCCAGATTTCGTGATCGGCGACACGGATCTCCAGAACGAGATTAAGACGGAGATAGAGTTTGCAATGGAAGGGATGTAAGTGTTATATCTTGCTGATTTGAGGCATCATAGCGAGCTAATCGCCATAGGTTTCTCCTCGCACAACTCTACATCGATTCGCTCGTCGGCAAGAGATCACCAGCAGCTGTTCGAGCGGCGCTGAAAAGTTTGCGGAAGGCCTCTGCAGTGTCACCGGATGGGTCGAGTGCACTAGACGAAGCGTACACAAAAGCCATGGAGCAGATTCAGCGCCAGCGAGGCGACCTGCCTCGAGACGCACTGCTGACCCTTTCGTGGATCGTTAATGCCAAGAGGCAGTTGAAGGTACCGGAACTCCGGGAGGCCCTTGCAGTTGAAATCGGGAAATCTGCACTGGACGAAGACAACATTCCGACCATTGATCACATAACCAAGGCCTCCGCACCGTTGATCGCGGTTGATGCGGAGAGCAACATTGTCCGACTGGTCCATTATACGACGCAGGAGTACTTTAAACGGACCCAGAATATTTGGTTCGAGAATGCGCAAATCGATATTGTACGGAGTTGCGTCACATATCTCTCGTTCTCTGCTTTCGAGAGCGGCTTCTGCCCCTCACATGGTGAGTTCAGTGATAGGTTGGAGGCAAACAAGCTCTACGCATATGCAGCACAAAACTGGGGACATCATGCCTGCGAGGCTTTGGTCCTGGGTTTGGATGTCCAAGAAGTAGTTGACTTTCTCGAACGCAAGGGAATAGCCGAGGCGTGCTGCGAAGCACTACCATTGGACCGGCTTAGCCGGGTATACAATATTAAACGCGGAGCCCCGAGCCAAATGACAGCTCTGCACCTTGCAGGGTACTTCGGCCTTCATGACGTGGCGGTAACGCTTCTTGCGAGAGGGCATGATCCGAATGTCATGGACCCATACTCACTAACACCGTTGTGGTACGCGGCAAGGAACGGGCATGCGCCAGTGGTGAAGCTCCTACTTGGGAAAAATGTCGACCCAGACCCGGGGAAGACCTATGATGGGACACCGTTGTTGTGGGCCGCACGAAACGGGGACGAGCCGGTAGTGAAGCTCCTACTGGAAGAAGATGTTGATCTTAAGTCAAAAGACAGATTCAATTTAACGCCACTGGTATGGGCAACTATGAAGGGACAAGCAGCTGTCGAGGCGCTGTGGCACAACTGGGGGGCGCATCCTGCGACTAGCGGCACCAACGCGCAGAGGGCGCTATACTACGCAGCAAAGAACGGACACGAGGCGGTGGTAAAGTTGCTACTGGCAAAGATCGCAAACCTGGAGGCTAAAGACGAGTTTGGTCTGGCCCCTTTAGCTTGGGCCGATTGGAAAGGGCACGAGGTGGTTATGAAACTGTTGCTCGACTGCAAGGCAGACGTTAACACCCAGGACAAGGAAGGAACAACAATTCTGCATTGGGCGGCCTGGAAGGGGCATGACGCTGTGGTCTCACTGCTCCTTCAGCGTGGCGCGGACACCGAGATAAGAAACATCGCTGGCGGCACGGCACTGGCTGCAGCAGTCGAGAAAGGATCTGAGACAATCATCAAACTGCTGCTGGCGAATGCGGCCACTCTGAATTATCTGTACCCTCTCTATCAAGACTGGGGCCCCGACACCGAGGACGAATTAGAGGTGAAATATGTCGTCGCGACACAGGAATCCGGCCGCAACTTAGTTGCTCAAAGACAGGTCAGCCCACTTTGGCGGGCGGCTGAGAGGAATGACGCTCCAGTGGTGAAGTTGCTGCAGGACAGTGGTGCCCAGCTGGACTTCAAAGAGGATGGTGATTTAACGCAATTTCCGCTGCTGTGGGCTGCGAAGAATGGACACGAAGGGGTGGCTAGATTGTTACTTGAGAGAGGCGACGATCTCAACGCAAAAGACGCCTCCGGTGCCAACGCACTCTTACTGGCTGCGAAGAATGGACACGAAGGGGTGGCTAGATTGTTACTTGAGGAAAGCGACGATCTCAACGCAAAAGACGCCTCCGGTGCCAACGCACTCTTACTGGCTGCGAAGAATGGACACGACGGGGTGGCTAGATTTTTACTCGACAGAGGTACCAACCCCAACGCAAAAGACGCCTTCGGCGACAACGCATTCTCGCTCGCTACGAAGGGCGGGTGTGAGGCGGCGATTTTGCTCCTCCTTGCCTCAGATAAAGTTGATGTGGATATGAAAGATGGAGTTGGCCGCACACCGCTGACATATGCGGCCGGGAATGGAGACTTAGATGTCGTTGCAGCGCTGCTTGCGTCTGGGAAAGTCGACGCTGATTCGAGGGATCACGGTGGGCGGACACCACTATCCTACGCTGCCGGATCATTGCTGGTGGAGGATTCAGTCGTGTTGAAGCTACTGATTGCCGCAAGCAAAGTCAACCCAGGCTCAAAGGATAATAAAGGCCGGACACCCCTGTCGTATGCTTCTGAGCGTGGCCGACGAATTGCAGAGCTTTTGATGGGCAGTGGCAAAGTCGACCCCGACTCGAAGGATATCGGTGGTCGAACGCCGCTATCCTATTCCATTTACTACGACGTTGCCAAGCTTCTGCTCGCTTCCGGCAAAGTTGACATCGAATCAAGAGATAAGATCGGCCGGACACCACTGTCGCATGCTGCCGGCGACGGGACACTTGGGGTGGTCAAGTTACTACTCGAGAACGGTGCCATTGGCGACTCGGACGACGAATTCGGCCAGACGCCACTCACGAGGGCCAGAGACGGACAAGTGGCGTTCAAGAATGGAAAAGGAAATAAGGATAGGCGGGATTATCCTTCGAGAATGGTTCAATACGCGAGGATCCTGAAACTGCTGGCACCGCCACACGTGCCTATAACACAAACTGCCAGCACGTCCTCAGATGTGCCGGATCAACACCTTCATCGGCCCTTGTTCGAAGGCGAACGAGGCTAGTGCTTGAGCTACGAATGATGAATGCTTTCAAAATTCACTGAAGAACGGTCGTACAGTACTACTGTGTTTTGCAATGTACAATCTTGTTAGTGAAGTGATATAAGCATAAAGGTTGAATCTCATTGAGACTACTTCATCACCTCCCACATGTTCTTTTTCGTCAAAGTCCGCATAATCCCTCCTTGCCGTGCCTTTATCAGATTGTTATTGTTGAGGCAGTTTATGATACTCGGTGTCTTCTGCGAGCAGCTAACTATTCCCCGATTCGAAATCCGCATGCCATCCGCTTGCAGGAAAAAGATCATTCACTTCACCTAGGGACGGAGGTCTCACGTAGTATCCTTAATTCGACCGAGATACTCGCTCTGGCAGGGGTCGGCCGGTGAACTCCCTTGCCTGAGAGCAGTGACCTGGTAGACTTCCAGGGTCATGTAATTGGAATGAGAAGGTAGGAAGATGAGAGGAGGGGATTAACACTGACGCAAGATGAATTCTGCCCTCCTCCAACCGTCTCTAATACTTTGACTGACCGATAAATTTCATCCACACTGTGCTGGTTGTGGGTTGTACATGGAAAGCGTCATATTGTGTCAGAGGGATGCCTCTCTCACACTATGGTATAGACTATTCTAGGACCTAGACATTCACACCGTGAGGACATCCAACTGCTTTGCGCTGAGCCTGACCATTTCATCTCTTGCCTTCACAATCATGTCTGGTAAACAGTACCGTCAGCGGGGATGGTCCCATGGACCAAGAACGCATTGATCGCCTTGGTTGTATCTCCGTTCAGAGGCCAGCTTGTGTGACCCCCGCCATTTCTGTAAACACTGAATCCGGTTGGGATTTGGCTGCGCATGTCAAGGCCCCAAGGAGAGACTGTTGCCGGATCGTAAAAGGAGTTGACCATCATGATAGGCGGCAGTTGCAACATTCGTTGCGGGTCGAGATCATGAGGCGGGTTCGTGGAGTCCACAGGCCAGCCAGAGCAGGTGGCGACGGTTTGCTGGGCGAAGCTATAGCCGAGTGTGTGTGGTGCCCAGACAGGCGCCAGGGTATAAAAGTTGCGGAAGTCGTCGAACGTAATTGCCTGTTGGCTCGATCCGAACAGGATATGATGGTTTGTGGGTAAATCGAAACTTCGAGGGACGAGCTGTTCGCCGTCGTAGCTGCCAAGGCGAAGTAGGATCCATTACCGCTGTCGAAAGCTGCCCCCAGGCCCTCAGCATACCGGTACCAGCTATGCAGCCGTCTAGGCGCATCATAATCGTGCAGCAACGAATACAAGAGCCCACGGAATACCCAAGGCGTAACGATACTATTATTTGAGCATGGAACGCCAGCGCAGCTCTGTGCGCGCAAGGTTCCCGCGTCAGTCGCTGCAGCGACGGTATCCCAGATCGCAGCTTGGTCTCTCCCATACAGTGCACAATCCGTGGTCGTATTGCACCAGCGGAAGAAGTCGTCCAAGGTAGTCTCGGAACCCATGGCGGCGGTGGAAAGGTAGGTCTCTAGAGAGAGATGGCGATCATACACCCCGTCCAGTACCATTCAACCAACTTTGTCGGGAAATTTCTCGGCGTATTCAGTTCCGAATTGCGTCCCGTAGGACCAGCCAAGGTAGTTCAGCTTATCGTGGTGCAAGGCTTGCCTGAGCAAGTCCAGATCCTGTGTGGCTTGATCGGTGCCCATGTGGAACTGCGCACTTCCATCAGCTTGGAGGAGGATGACCGAGCCTGAGGCGATGACCTCTCTCCTCGAAGCGGTACAGTCTGAGGGAGAAAAGGGGGACTCACTATCAGCGGACCAGTCATGTTGACGCAGCTCTCTCCAAAAGCTCGAGCACGAGAAATCATATCTTTGTAGCTATTTTCGTCAGACTCGTGGAAAGCAGGCCATGTGAGAGAATCGAGGGCATGAGGATCACACCTGACAGGTACACTGGCTCCGGTGCCTCTCATATCGAGGCCTATCAAGTCGTAAACTGAAAGGAGCTCGGCGAATCGGTTGGCCATGCCTTGGCCCGTTGCGATCATCGTGGCCGCCTGGACTGGGACAACGGTGTTTGGTGCTCCAGGTCCACCTTCCTCGCTAGCGTTCACCAATAATCAGCTTTCCATTCTCTATACATGACGTGGCATCGACGGAATAGCGACATTTGCATCCAGAAATGCGAGTGCCTTCAGACGCGGTGGGACGACCGGACTTACACGTAGAGGCCAGGAGCGGTACTGCTGTTGCTCGTCGACCGCAGTCTGGTGAAGACAAGGGGGATCATATCGCCATGGGGCTTGGCGTGATCCAGTGGCACCTGGATTTGGCCGCACTCGACGAGACATGGGGTCCCCTCGGGGCATGTGAACCATTCGACCGTGGTGACATTGGCTGTTGAGGCTTTGGGTGCAGGGGAAGGGGCGGAGTGAACGCGCAACGCCGGGAGCAATGTCAAAGGGATAAATAGGGTCAAGTTCTTCATGGTATCTCGCGGATCCGTCTCCCTCAAATAACTTTGCAGTCAGACTGGATGAGCCGTTGCTGTCGCGTTTGAACCATTTTCACAAGGGAGCACGAAGCACTAGATATACTCCGTCTAGCTGGGGCAAGGCCACCTGCAAGACAATGTCGCTTGCAGCTACGTGACATCACACAGTTGGTTGGCGCAGACGAAAATCCAAATATCATCAATCTAAATAACCAGCGTTGTCCAACTTTGATTGACAGGAATGGGTTTCAGCCATTCGTATCTGTTGAGGCGTATATCGACCGTCATGTTTGCGCTGGAGGATCAGCTAGTGGCCCACACGCCACCTGAAAGTAGCTAGACCGCTTGTAGCGCACTTTCCCTAAATAGGATCATAGCATTGCCAAGACTTTTAGCGGCACTTCCATACGCACACCTTCCCTCCAATAGCCAAACAACCTCGTACCGTCCAATCTGCACCGGCAAGGTATAGCCCAATGCCTCGTTGTACTGTATAGAAAAGAGTTAAGATAGTCTACGACGCAGCTACACCGGCTTCTCAGCGGATACTCTCCGGGCCGACCACAGCAATCATGCCGGGCAAAGCTGGCTTTCCTCTTCCGGCTTTGAATCGGCTGGTTCCCGATCTCCTCCACTTGTCAAACGCCCAGGCACACATGACATGGCGAATATCTGTACGTCGATGTCGACGAGGGTTTGCTGTTGACACTCCGCTCGCGATCTGCGATTAATTCAATATCTGCCAGGCCAGCCGTGCGGAGCCTGATCTAACATGAGCAGCAACATGGGAGTAACAGCTCATGCACCAACCATTAGGGCCACGGCAAGTCATGACCAGGGTCGCCGCTGCTGGGAATGCCGCCGACGCCGACTGGCCTGCGATCTGCAGCGGCCTGTTTGCAACCAATGCGCTCGGACAGGTATTCCCTCTCCATGCTATGGCCAGCAGAAGCCACTGACGTGGTCGGCACCTGGAAAGGTGAAGTCGAAGACGCCTATGCGCAGGCGATCTGCCGAACTGAGGACAGTCGCTGAGACAGACATCCCTCCCATTCATCAGGCTCTACGATAGTAGCCCCAGCACTAGCAAGTCGTTCGAACAGAGAGGTTCGGAGTAATACTCAACCAGGATAACTTCTCCGTGCCACGTTTTGAGACGCAGGATCTCGTGACGAAGGTTATTCAGGCCGCTCACTTCTGTAAGTAAGTCATTTCGCAGCCGCTCACTGACTTGTCCTTCCCCGCCTCCTTGTCTGGCTATTCTCGTACTCCACTCTGAATACTCTTGCCAGTGTGGCCATACTCATGTTTGACTGATAGACAATGCCGGCGTTGCTAGTCTACATACAGTGAAGAACATGTGAACTATAGGCCCGCTGCCTCTGCGCGAGATCACAATGTATCCACTATCAGTGTCATGCGGTGCCGGTATTTGTGACGGGCATCGTCATTTTACACCGGTCGAACACCGAGCAAAATAGCCGTGCTCTTCTCTCTCGGGAATGGCTGCCCCTCCGCCAGTACCACCTGCAATTGGCCCGGACACCGAACAAAGAGCTTGGTAAGGGTCAAAAATGCGGCTGAGAGACGCTGCTTTGGAAGCCATCACTCTGATTTTCAGCATAGAGGTGAGTCCCGTTTCAATTTGTTTATGCATTCACGAAGTCTTCTCCTCCATTGCACAAGCATGGACATGCAAGAACCGGCCGCTGTCCCGACAAAGTACACCGGCTCATACGCTGCAGAAGTCGGTCACGTCCCTGAGAAGACCGTCCATCTTGACATGTCATTTTGCTGGCGACGATCGCACTAGGCGTTTGTGTAGCTCATGGCCCGCCAGCACATCGCAGGCTGGTATCACAACTCCTCCTCAGGCCGGGCAGGAAACACGGAACCGTTGCACCTTCCAAGGTCAAGGATGTCTTGGAGCAGTGTCTGGGCAAGCGGCAAGACATCATGAGATGAGTGCTTCGATCGGCCATACGATTTCTTCACGCAGCGGGGAGAGTTTCGAATCGACCCGGGCCGAGAAGGCCTCTCGTATAATAGCTTCGTTGGAATAGGCCTTAGCTGGACTTGAGGGCAATAGATGAACCGGTGATTTGACTCGATCGGAATTGAGGACTATACTGACCTTCTTGAAGTCCATGTTTTATTGCCCTATTCGGCGGTCTGTACGGTGTAACGAACCTGGTTGGGCTACGTCCTCGGGCATACTGGGTACAAGTACATATATGGTGATGCAGCCCAGTTGCTCCACTCAATCGGGACTCAGTACCAGTACGAGTACGGAGCACGAGTGCCTTGCTGCACAGTACACGATACCCGAGTCCACGCTTGATTGACCTTTCCCGGCCAGGCATAACATACGCAGGAACGAATCAGGTTACATCCCGTCCGCCAGGCATTAGGATAAGCGAAGTCCTTACCCGGTAAGTTAAAACTCAATGCTGGCCTCCACCACTAGTAATTACTGGGGAGAGGAGATCCACAAGTGGGAATCGAGTTATACCCGCCGCTGCTAAGCCTTGCGGCCTACATCATTGTACCGAAGCCTTTGTTGACATTGCTTCGAGAAAGCTGGAATCTCGTACGCAGTATACCCGGCCGTTGATTCATCGGACTATCCTATGGGCACGGAAAGCAAGGTATAAGTCCCGCCATGGCAGCCTGGCACAATGTGGAAACGAAGAACAGCTCACGAAATCGAGCGAGCGACCAACAAACATTCCGCAAAATAATTCTTGTCGGATCCCCTTCAGACGACACTGCGACGGCCTCCGGTTTCTGTCTGCCAACATCAATTGAATTCCCATACTGCTCGCCACTTTACCTACATTATCGCATCGATCAGACAGGTGACGTCGTTGCCCAGTATGTTGTCGCTGCTCACTCTCAGTGCTGGTGCAGCCTTGTTCGTCGCGAGATCGTCCGCCGATGATGGCGGCGACTGTGTCTCGCAGGGTCAAGCGCTGGGGACCAGTGCCGCGGAGTGGCCGTAAGCCTCCTCCTCTCCCTGGCTGGGGTGGTGTTTCACTCTTGAAAGAAGAATTCCGTCTCGCCCATTTTATTGAAGCTCGGTGACAGGGCTAATAGAGGCGTGCAGAAAACCGACAGGTTGACTTGGGCAACTATGTCAGCTCGTACAGCGTAAGTTCTACAGTTCCATCACACCTCCCACTACCTCTACTACTCCTCGTCTATACTTGTCCTGGGAAGGAAAGCCCGCAAAGTGAAGGGAATACATACTGAAAAGAAGTGTTTAGAGCGCCCACGGCGGTGTTTTCTCCGACTGCCAGGCCTTCACAAGCAGCATGCCGTCGTCGCTGACATCAGACTACGCGGCCTGGGTCACCAGCGTGTCCGAGTGGTCTGTGTCCTTCGAGTCGACCGTCTCAGCGGCTGCGTCGACCTGCGTGGGCCTCAATGCAAATCCTGTCATCGTGGTTCCTACCAACTGCGCCGACGATACGGGTTCTGGGAGCGGCGGCTCCAGTGCTGCCTCCAGCCCGACATCCTCGGCAGCTCCCTCTGCTAGTGCTACCGGCAGTGGCGGAGACGACGCGTCGGATGCAAGGGCCATGGAGGTCACAGGTGTTCAGCGCATGATGACCGCGGCTTGCGTGGGCACGGTCGCTCTGCTGGCCGTGGCTCTCTAGGCTGTAAAGGCCGGGTACGGCGGGAATCTTCGAGTCGTTGAAAGATCACTGCAATGGGTGCGAGCTCATTGTTTTACAGAAGAGTTGAGAGACAGATCCATATGTTCTGTAAATCGAGAAATCCCAGGCAATTTGCACTCCAAAGCGTAGGCTGCGATGAAGAGAAACATTGAGTAACTCGTCGCTGGAGAGATCTGCGTTGGCTGTATTGGAAGATGTCACTTCAGCTCTTGTTCCCGGTAGTCGATGTAGCCCAGCTCGCCGACAACGGACAGCGTGTTAGTAAAAGCTTCAGGCATGAGCGGCACGACAAAAGGATGGTGAAATGCAGCTTTCGAGAAGCTGGAACACCTGTCCCCTTCTCTCTGGGCCGAATATTCATCTTGTTCTTTTCAAAGGCAGAAATCATTGCTCCCACTCGTGAGCTTGGAGTACCCTCGAGACACAGAAGAGAGGCTCACGAGCCTGGATAGACCTCTGCTGTTGCACATACGGCCTGCATGGTAGGTAAATAGCGGCTCACTATGATAGACTGTCCAAAGTAACCCGCCAGGGAGAATGACTGCACCTTGAGGAAGACAAAACTTTTTCTTAACAGGCTGCACTGAGTAAATCAGTCTGGCTGGGACGTCAGTTTGTTGGAATAGTCAAAGACCGCCGGGAGGATTTTGATAGGCGGAAGCCACAGGCACCCCGCGTGCAGGCCACGCATGCCTGACGCGCGCAAGCTGGCGGTGACCCACAGGGCGGCATCAGCCATCTGGCATGATTTTGCTTGGCGGACCGATCCTTGGTTGATGTCAATCCTGGTTACGAAAAGCTATGTACCAGATGACGCGCAGTTGAAGTGGCTTGGACTTGTACAAGTATTCCAGACTGAACATTGCTGCGAGAGAGGTCGTTTGTCATGGCCTTAAAGATTGCCATCTCTGTCCGCTAAAACACCTGCCACCTTGACGCCCACCTCCAACCCACGCAATGGCACCGTTCACCGAAAACGACACCAAACTATACCGCAGAGATGTGGCCTCGGGCGGTCGAACTCTTTCGGCGGCAGAGCGTGAGAGGCTTCTGCAACCATATCTCCCTGCGCCGATATCAGACACCTCCGAGACGAATGGCGCCCCGTCGGCCAACCGCCCTGCTCGCCAAAAGTCTCGCGGACACAAGCGAAGAGTTCGACCGTTCCTCAAGGCGAAACTCCATTTCCTGATATTTTTCCTCATCCAACTCATTTTCGGCATCTACATTCGGCTGCGCCAGATCTACCATGCAACGGTCTACAGACTACTGGCGATCCGACACTACCACCATCGCACGCCAGAATACATCCAAAGAGACGTTAAGAACCTCGACCGCATACCGGACCACCTGAGCGTGATCTTGAAGTTCAAGACCGAAGAAGACGGGGGACTCGAAGCACTGATGGACGAGGTGGCAGAGCTGTGCGCGTGGTCCGCAGCCGCGGGAATTCCCTTGCTCAGCGTCTACGAAAAGTCGGGCATCCTCAAGACATACATGACACCGCTGCAGGAGCTGGTGAAGCAAAAGCTGGCGTCGTACTTTGGTCCACCGCCCGCAGCGCCGACGCTTCGAGTCTTCGCTCCCAATCATCCATCGCTAAGTTCATCGAGAACACCGTCCCCGCAAATCCAAGCACAATCCGCAGATGGGCCGGATGGTCGTCGACTACACCTGGATCTCCTCCTCCTCTCGGCCTCAGACGGGAGAGATACATTGGTCGACCTGACCCGTACGCTGGCGGAGATGGCACAAGCCCACAAGATCCATCCCAAGGACATCACCTCCAACCTGATCAACGCCGAAATCAGCGCCACCACAGCAGTCCCCAGCTCAAGGACACAGGCCGGGCCCAAGCCAGCAGGCAAGGAAGTGGAAGCAGGAGAGCCCGATCTCGTCATTGTCTTTGGGCCGACCGTGAAGCTGGATGGCTATCCGCCCTGGCAGATTCGGCTCAGCGAGATCTATTGCGTCGGCGATTCGGGCGGGGATGTCTCCGGGAGCGGCAGCACCAGAGTCGAGTACCAAGCTTTCTTGAGGGCGCTGTGGAGGTACGCTGGGGCAAAGTTCAACTTTGGAAGGTGATTTGCCTGTGAGAGGACTGTATCAGTATTGTGCATTTTCGACAACGCACTCTCCACGCGCCATAAAATCGGATTATCCTTCTTTAGAAGCTATCAACTGTACAGCAACCAGAGTAGATACCCTTGGTGTGTTATTGGATCCTAAATTCGAGTCCTGTTGGCGCAGCCTCACCCATTAAACACTACTAGTATATCTCCCTGAGTTGAGATCCTATTCATGCTTCGGGTGCTTCGCCATCGAATTGCCTCCACCGCAACCGTCAAGAGAACCACCTTCCGTTCGATCCCATCCTTCCCATTATCCCTGACAAGCGCTGCGGTTGTCGCCTAGCAGTTGCGGCAATCAATCCGCAATTCTTGAGAGTGGTTTCTCATCTCGGGGCTGGAATGGGCACAGAGCTCGCTGTGCTCAACCAATGCCCGCCTGAGAATACCCGTCAGCATGTCCTTAGGGACAGAGCATCAAGGTACCCACTTTGGAAGTGATCTGATGTGTGCTCAAAGCACTGGTGTGATTGAATAGGCGCCAATGCCTCGTGTGAGGATGAGTGCTCTAGGCGACCATAAAGTGAAACCATACCGCCCCTTGGAAGCCACTGAGCGCTCTTTCGGATTCCGCATTCTGACCTCAGACTCGGCCATGTCGGAGGCACCAAGTGCAGGCGAGTAGATGGTCCAGGGCTCTGCGATGAGCCGTTTGGCTAGCAGTGCGCGCTAACCACGCCAACTCCTTTCACATCATTTCAGTGGCTTGTTTCCCGTGGCTACACCACTGGTCTCCCTGTCAGAATTTAGTCATCGTATTCGTCATCGTAGCCTGTGTATATCTCCCACATCTCATCTGCTCGGTTCGACGCTATGAGCGAATGCAACACGCGTTCGTACGTCCACATGGTCACGGCTGACGCTGGAGCAGCCTACATTGGACCGTCCGATCAGTATCTGGGCAGAGCGCTCGCGACTAAGAAACCACTCACTTTGACCAAGCTGACAGTCAGGCCCCTGTACCAACCACGATAGCCCTCTTTCATCCAGATCGTAGCAAGAGCTCGAAGAACGCCCCGGTTGTACTCTGGTATATTTGTGTGGATATACCGCCCCCGCGTCGGCCCCTGGACCTGCAATCTCTTCCTCACGAGATCAAGTGGGAAGACTGCCGTCTTTGCGAACACGCTCGCAAAGATGCCGGCAGTGGCGTCGCCGGATCCGAAGGGCAGCGTTGTGCCACCAATGCGTTGATGGAGGAACTCATAGCTCATGAAGAAAAGACCCATGTACGGCACGATCTGGCCAACTGCAGCACTCAAGCCTCGAAAGAAACCACTGGGTCCTTCATGGCGACTGATATCTCGGAGAGAGCCGATCAACCCAGTGTAGATGCGATCCGACCCCTGGGCAGCGAACCTCGTCCGCAGAAGGTCCAACGGGTAAGTCACAGTCGTGGCCGCGGCCCCCGCTCCAGCACCACTAATGAAGCTTTCCACAGACGGCGGTGCCCTCGTCGGTAGTAAAGCCTGGGCTTGAGTAATCGTTCGATACGTCGTGAATTGAATACCCCCGTACGCGACGTACATGATCTCGGCGGGGATGTTGCCCTTCCACAGCGCGCGGAACCCCTCCTGTCTTACAATGGCACGTAGCGTCGAAAAGACGCCCTTGTAAATGGGGCCTTTGATGCCATCGCAAGAAAAGGGGTCGGAGAGTGAATGAGGTTGCAGCTGTAGGCGGATTTTCACTACGTCCAGAGGTGCGATGACGAAGCGGGACACGAGGCCTGCTATGCCGCCGGCGACAACGACTTGCTGTCTCGTGCCCTAAAGACAGGAAATAAGTAATCGATGAGGCGGAGTGGTTGACGTGTAAAAATTGGAGGGGAATCTGACTTACCTCATCCTTGAGGCGCTCGATGTCCTTCGACATGCGGCGCTGAACCCAACGTGCAAGCCGCTATATAGCGGCGGCGACCATGGTTGACAGGTTGGGCTGGGCGTGGTAGAGAAGAGGAGATGGGCGATGATGTCGTTCGGCTTGATCAAGATTCTGTATCCTTGGTCACAGGCCCTGCCAGATCGAGGTAAGTTTTAGCGAGATGGGCTGGCACGCACGTGATTTCGCGTCTTCCCGTGAGAGAAGTCGACTTCGGCTTCTCTGCACGATGAAGAGAACCTAGTATACTAGCAGTTCGCAAGACCACGGGTGGGAGAGCACGGTGTTTCGTGTAGAAAGATAACTATCGCTGGACGAGAGCCGCTGACCACAAGTCCGCGCGAGTGGAAATTCGGGGACCGGATTCAACACAACGGCCGCACATCAGATATATGCATTGTCCTGGAATCTTCTGGCCCCCTTGCTCATGTTTTGTCATTGGGATCGCAAGAACTCTGACTTCATTGGTCTCAAGACGCAATCTGGTGTGCCTTCTCAAGTTCGTGGATTGCGAGATCAGGTGGTCAAACACGCTGTCTACTAAGCCTCTCACAGCGACGAATTGTTCGAGATGGAAATGTCGGCCTCAGAATGGCATTCTCTCGAGTCTAGACGCGAAGGGACGCGATCATCGTCAAGCTTTGTGGTGGTGGAATGGGCGTGGTCCTACTGCGATAAGTAATTAGATGAGGATAGAAGTGTAAGGCGGGGTCGTGTGCCTCGCAGAAACTAAAGCGCGTCATGAAGCCTAGCGACTGCCTGGAATTAGCAAGACGACGACCTCAACGCACCACAGTATCTTTACAACTTGGCGATAAAGACCTCGCTGTCGACCACAATCGCAATCAATGATGGTGCTCAGTGCTCCGGTGGCGCATATGCACGTTCGAATATGTTCCGCAATCCTCGAGAGAACAAATCTGTGCCGGTAGACAATCGAGTCCTTCCCTACACTGGCCGCCCACCAACTCCTCCTCCCTCAGGGCTGAATGCAAGCCCTTACTTCTCTCTGCCGACTAAGTCCTCGAAGGAACAGGCGAGGCTGGCCGAGAAGAAACACTCGCCAATGGCAAAGAATCCTGAAGTCGGCCGTCAATCTGTCTCCAAGGCCCCGTTCGCAAAGAAGACCGGCAACCTGAGCATTCTCAACTTTTTCGAGAAGGCAGATACACGCGAGGAGGCTCAGGCTCTTGCAAGCGCAGCCGCCCCGCTATTCTTCAAGGATGCACAGAGAAGTGGCATAGCCCCAACCTCAGCTGCCGAGGAGACGAGGTTCAACGAAGATGCAACACCGGTCAAGAGGAGGCGGGTTGATGACGACGAGGATTTTGAGCCTGCGGTTGGGACACCCTCGTCTGGATCTCAGAACGCCGCCGCCGAACCCGCCGTGAGCCAACATGCAGGTGCCGTGGCTACAGAGCAAGCAGAGCGACCCAAAAAATACACAGCTGGATTCTTGGACGAGTCGAGTGACGAAGAAGACAATGACTGGACTGCAGCTATCAATAGTGCAGCTAGCAACAACTCCGGTGAATCGAACCAAGTACGAGAACTCGGCACTGAAGAACCTTTGGACACCATTGACCCCGATACAGGACCGACTCGTCAAAGAATTGCCACCAAAGAGTTTGGCTCGGGTTCTGGGGCCGGGCGAGTCGATTCCGCGGACGAAAATAGGCTTGAACGTACAGAAGTCTTTGCAAGAGATGTTCCAGCGCTGAATCGTGAGGCCACAAGTGTCTTTGACCCTGGCGAGTTTGGCGAAGAAGACTTTGCAAATGACGAGTTCTTCGAAGGGGGAGAGGAGTTCATGGAGCGCCGATGGATGGAAGAGCAACGAGAGATGGGCATGGGATTCGATGACGAAGATTCGAAATCAGAGACCGAGAGTGTGCGGACACCCCAAACCAATGTCGAAGATGAGCTCCCTGTCGAATCAACTGAAGAATCCGATGGTGTATCGATATGTCCCATATGTACCGGGAGCATGAAAGGATTGTCCGAGGCACAGGCATCGAACCATGTCAACGCTTGTCTTGACGGCAATGCCGATCCACTTCCAAGAGAACCAGAATTGAATACCACAACACTGAAACCAAAGCCACTCTGGCGCAAAGCCTCAAACACCGCCTCGGCGACTACTTCCTCCAAGCGATTTCAACGCGCAGCAGTTGCGCGTCCTGCCCAATCCAACCCCTTTGCCTTGGATAAAGACTCCAAAGGAGGCTCAGCATTCGCTCGGCTCATGTCTGGACACGCAGAAGACGCTGCCTGGGCCGAAGCCGCCTCGAATGAAAGTCAGTCTCGTGGAAAACCAGCATATCAGCGAACATGCCCGTTCTACAAGATCATGCCTGGCTTCTACATCTGCGTTGACGCCTTCCGCTATGGCAAGGTTGAAGGTCAGAACGCTTACTTTCTCAGCCACTTCCACAGTGATCACTACATCGGACTCACATCCTCCTGGTGCCACGGTCCAATCTACGCCAGCAAAGTCACATGCAACCTCATGCTTCAGCAGCTGAAAGTCGATCCAAAATGGGTTGTTCCACTCGAATTCGAGAAGAAGGTCGAAATACCTGACACAAAGGGAGTTTTTGTGACGATGATCCCCGCGAATCATTGCCCTGGTTCATCACTCTATCTTTTCGAGAAAGTGACGGGCAAGAACAAAGACGGATCGGCCAAACTGACTCGAATACTTCATTGCGGTGACTTTCGAGCCTGTCCTGCCCATGTCGCACATCCACTTTTGCGTCCCGACGTTGTGGATGCCATCACTGGTCAAACCAAACAACAAATTATCAATACTTGTTACCTAGACACGACCTATCTGACACCAAAATATTCGTTTCCCAGCCAGCAGGATGTCATTGATGCTTGTGCTCAGATGTGTGTTAGCCTGTCGAAAGAAATCGTCGATTCAAGCGACAATTGGGAAAAGGCCAAAGCCGAGCGCGCAGGTAGCGTAATGAAGAAGTTCTTGGAACACGGCGAAAGCGAAGCCATCGACTCTAAAGTCGAAGAAGCGGAGAAGAAACCAAAAGCGCGTGGCCGCCTCCTCGTGGTAATCGGCACCTACTCGATCGGCAAGGAACGAATCTGCCTTGGAATCGCGAAAGCGTTGGGCTCCAAAATCTACGCGCCTCCCTCGAAGATGCGTATCTGCAAGTGTCTCGAAGATCCGGAACTAGATGCCCTGCTCACCAACAATCCACTCGAAGCTCAGGTGCACATGACACCACTGATGGAAATCCGCGCCGAGACACTGCACGACTACTTGATGGGCTACAATGGCCATTTCGCCCGTGTCGTCGGTTTCAGACCTACAGGTTGGTCCTACCGTCCTCCGACGTCCCGCTTCACAGAGAACCCCGCCGTTAGCACGGTCTTACACTCTGAGGGCTGGAAGACGCGCTACACGATGCGTGATCTCGCTCCTCAACGAGGTAGTACGAGAGAATCAAATTGCTTCGGGGTGCCCTACTCTGAGCACAGTTCTTTCCGCGAATTGACCATGTTTTGCTGCGCTTTGAGGATTAATCGCATCATACCCACAGTCAATGTGGGAAGCGCGAGGAGTAGAGAGAAGATGAAGGGGTGGATTGAGAAGTGGGAGGTTGAGAAGAGGAAGAATGGTCTGTTCAACGTCGAGGTTGATGCTGGGGGATGGGGTTCCGGAGATGGGCAGTTGAGGTATGGTGTCTGAGACTATAATTGTTTGGTCAACTCGGTGCTTCGTCTAGACTGTATGATTGCACGGAGATGCGGTCGATGTATTGTGCCACGAGAAAATATCGTGCGTGGCCACCGTGCGATACCATGTCGCCCTGCTGCTGTCATAGTGCCAGATATACATGCTCTCTGAGCATGAATCTCTGCGACTGTGGTAACCAGATATTGCTTTCGCAAATCTTCATCCTTCCCGCCACTTTTGTCGCGTTCTGCAAATCCTGAAGCTCCCCGTTGGCATCACCGGACCCTCCTAAGCAGCGCGGCGCAACAAACACAACTGCTCAAGCCTCCTAGGATTCAAGTCTAGCCGGACCAGCTTGAGCGGTCATTGCAACCATCGGGCAATCCACAAACTGGACGTATCGCTTGTATGTCTTTCGCGCCCACTCGGACTTTTCTTGACAATGTATGCCCTTTTCTCGCCTGTTTGAGTCGCGCTAGTCCCAATCATGGAAACTCCCAAATCTTGTGCCTTTTTGCACCCATTCCGCCCGCTCAAGCACCCTTGCCCTTCCCCTGCAGTGCCTCCCTCCGACACGCATCCTCCAGCAAGCCCCGATCGACCTTATCCGGAGGCAGGTGCACATACCGCACGACACTCCCCCGGATGAAAATGTTCCGCACGCTCGAAAGGTGCGGGTATTTGAGCTCGTCGAGCACGACGATGTCGTCCAGTTTGATGTTGAGGTATTGGTCGACGGATTTGAGGGTGCCGCGGATGGAGATGTCGTTCTTGAGCTCGACGGTCACGGTCTGTTGGGTCAGGGTTTTGAAGAAGCTGTCCGTAGGTGCAAGAGGAAGGTTAGTTGAGTTTCGAGGATGGGGAGGAGCGGCAGCAGGAGGAGGAGGGGGGAAGGGGAACCGCTTACCTGAAGAAGAGCATGCTGGGCGAGGGTAGGTGAGGTGGATGAGGGAGTTTTGCCCGCTGGTGCTGTTGTCGCCGACTTCACTTGCTAGTTCAGGCTTAGGGACTTATCGAGCGCGCGGCTTCGTCTTGCTCACAGGACGACAGGTACACAGTACGGAGTATTACGAGTCGATTGTCATTCGAGGCTTTCGACCGCATTGCGGCGCGCGGAATTGATGCCAAGAGAGTGTGGGGAAAGTGCGGTTGGATACCTTTGATCTACAGGAGTGATCAGTACGGCGCGTCATTATGGCTGCCTGGTGCAACTCGTGCCTTTGCCCTTCACTTCGTAACTTTCCTTTCGTTATTAGCATTCGTTTTTACTCGTGCATTGGTGTTCTTGCTGATATGCATGCTACCAAGATCCTATCCGAATGTCTTACTCGCAGCGGCTCTTGGCCTCCTCTGTATGAGATCCTCTCCTAGGGAAGTTGGCGAAGCAATGCCAGTGGCTCGGTAAGGCGGCGCTTGAAGCGACGATGTGGCGCAATAACAGTGTCGAGCCTTTGCCCGTTCTGGTCGATCCAAGCTGCGTCGATGATGTCAACGCCAACGTGGATCCGTTATCGATCGCAGTTTTCCTCCTCCTTCTCAGCTCATTCCCTGGCTGATCGTCAGGTGCTTTTCAATGGCTGGTCTGGTAGGCGACCGTCTCGGCCAGTCAATGCGGCAGCGCAATATTGCCTTGAAACTTAGGGTTTGTCTTGATCGAGGCGACATGTGCCTTTGTCGATGTTGCTGTGCAGCTTACCCTGTAACTATTCTCCACTCGGTGTCTTATCTCGTTGTCGCTCCTTCACCTAACCTGATTTTACGTATTGCTGCGGTTCTCACACTAAATATTCCAGTTCCCTTCGACGCATTCTATTCGAGAGTTGGCGACAACAACTACTAAACGGACGCGTAACAATTTGTTTGTCGGGGGACTCTCCCTCTTCCAGATGTCACAAACTCAGCTGCGGACACAGGTACACGCAGCCGTCGACTATGAGGAACAAGCCCAGAAGCTGTCTCTAGAACCGTCGATAGACGGCCGGGACCCCGATGCAGCAGGTCATGCGGTTGAAGCCAACTTTATCACTCCCCTGGACCCTGTCATCGAGACTGCCGATGGCAACAGGCTGCCAGCGGTTCCCGTCCAGGAAGCGCACAAGATAAATCTGCTGAAAAAGCGTTCCGAAGGTCAACCGTATCACCCTGTGCGGCCGAGAGGGTTAACGCGATTTGGCGGGCAAAACGCAGGGCTCGGATCAGTCGACAGGAATGAATTGCTGAAGGACGACCATGAGAGCGAGTCGAGTCGGCTAGATGAGGCCATTCCGGTCCTACACACCCATCCGCTCTTTCCGCCGCTGCCTCTATACGGGCCTCCTTCGCTGCTGCGCAATTTGCAGTGCGCTTTTTTCCGAACCACGTCGGCTTTCCTATCAACGGCATTCCTTGCGGTTGTCGTTCTGGGGGCGATCTTTACATCAATACCTCAGCTTATCAATTCTGTCTGGCTGTGGCTCACGTTTCGAGACCCAGCCGAGCAGAGACCTTTCTACGATGAAGAACAAAGGCGTGCGGCGATACGCAGGGAGAAAGAGAAGGAATGGAGCTCGCGAAAGAGAAAGCGGTGCGCGCTCACCAAGAACGAGATGAAAGAATGCGCCAATCTGCCGGGAGACGAATACGAACCTCTAGAGGGAGGCCCGGACCCGTTGGTTTGCGAAATCAGATACTATGCTCGTCGAGTAGGGCTCGATGCCGAACAATTCAAGGTGCAAACCGAGGATGGTTTTATCCTGCCGCTGTGGCACATATACAACCCGAACGAATACAGCCCAAAAGTGGACTCGGGCAGAGAGCCCGATTTTCCTGTTGTTTTCCCGAAAGCCCAAGAAAGCCTCCAGCAACACGTCCAGAAACAGTACCGCGATGGCAAAAGACGATATCCAGTACTCTTAGTGCACGGCCTATTACAGAGCGCTGGTGCATATTGCGCAAACGACGATGACAGCCTAGCGTTCTTCCTTTGCAAATCCGGGTACGACGTGTGGTTGGGCAATAACCGATGCGGGTTCGTGCCTGAGCACAGTCTCCTTCAATACCACGACCCGCGAATGTGGGCATGGAACATTCGGCAAATGGGAGTGATGGACCTGCCTGCTCTCGTGTCCCGTGTCCTTGAGGAGACCGGATTCGAGAAGCTTGGCCTGGTTTGTCACAGCCAAGGTACCACGCAAACATTTGTTGCGCTGGCGAAGGAACAGCGACCGGATCTGGGAGACAAAATCAGTGTCTTTTGCGCGCTTGCTCCAGCAGTTTACGCTGGGCCTCTGATCGGCAAAATGTACTTTAAATTTATGCGCGTCATATCTCCAGCGATGTTCAGGATCTTCTTCGGTATTCACGCTTTCATCCCATTGATGATGACAATGCACCGCACATTACCGGGCAAACTTTATGGCGCGATGGGGTACCGAGTCTTCTCGTTTCTGTTGGACTGGACCGATACACGATGGGATCGAGGTCTTCGGGATAGACTGTTCCAATTTGCCCCTGTCTACGTCAGCGCTGAAAGTATGCGATGGTGGCTGGGACGGGAATGCTTTGCAAAACAGAAGTGCATCCTTGCTACGCGAGAAGACTGGCAAACAGAAGAAGTGGAGGATGAGGAAAGGGAGGAAAGTCGCGAACGCGCCATGTCTCGAAGATCCGATCGTGGCGAAACGGCTTGGTATGATGAACATGTCCCTCCCATGGCCCTGTGGGTGGCGGGGAACGACAAGCTTGTCGACGGCCGGAGACTCCTCAGGAGGTTCGAACGTGGTCGCGAGCCTCATGTGAAGGTGGTGCACAGTAAGGTTATTGAGGAGTACGAGCATCTTGATGTCATTTGGGCTTTGGACTCCATAGAGCAAGTCGGTAAAGAAGTTCGACAGGTGCTCTGGCAGACTATGCCAGCGGGAGCGAGGCGCATATGCAGGAGGGTGTCCGCGGTCGTCGATGGAGTCGATGAGCGAGATCAACACTCCGACGACCAACATAAGTAACTCTCAGCGACGAAGAAAGCGTTGATGTCCGCCTGTACAGAAGGAATATACACAAGACGTACCAAATATCGATATACGTCTCCCGCGCCATGATGTCTCATTGCACTGTCACATCCAGGGAGCGAATCAACATATTGCTTCAGCTCGGCTGGAGGTCGCCAAAACCTGGAGAAGTTGATGCTTTGTTTGCTCGATTGGGCATGCAGATGCGGTACTCGACGCGCCGCATATCTGCTTCCAGGACCATCCTATCGCTACGTGCGTGTGCGTGTGAGAACAGAACCCTGACAGTTGCCGAGAACGCGGACGCGGAGATGAATGAGATAGGGATGCGCATGTCAAATATCGTGGGAAAATTAGCAGAAGGAAAAATCTCCCCGGGCAAGCAGGTACATGCGAGCTATCAGTATTACCTTCTCACCTCTGCATCGGACATCCGAGACGACGAACCATATGACTACAGTCTACACATCCATACAATGCAATCAAGACATGAGGTAAGCCACTGACTCCCTCATCAGGCGAGGATGATTACGGTGCTGAGGTACTTGTGCTTGGTACCTCTAGCTTCTCGAAGATTGCCGTGTCGAGTCAGCACGAAGATAGGGAAATATATTTATTACGTGGAGAGAGAAGTGGCGCTTGCCTCACTGATAAGCTATGGATATGAGAAGCACAATCATACCATGCGGCCGCGATGCAGATACATTGGTATACTGCCTGTACTCATGTACACAGCATAACACTACTCGGTAAGGACCTCGTGGCATGCAGGCTGGAGCGGGAGCAGGCGTCAAGGCCTTGAATCGAACATTTTGATATTCATGGTGTCGGCGATAAAGGTTTCAAGTGGACGATGAGCCGGTTAGGCTCGCCAATCCACGACTTAGGCACCCTTAGCTACGTCAAGTCAGGGTCTTGGGCTCTTAGCACGGGCGCCGGCGACAGCGCGATCCTCCAGCAGCAATCCTCCATTCTTCTCCCTCCTCCGCAACTCGCCCCTCGTCTCGTGCTCTTATCTTTCGCCTCGCGAGCCACCAGCCACTCATCTTCCGGCGAAATCTCTCCTGCTGTCACCCTTTCGTGATGGCCCTCGTGGCTTTTGGAGAATGCCGTTGCTTCATCATCTCCACCTGACAGATAACCAGCGTCAACTTACCCGATGGAGCCCTAGCTGCTTGCCTGGGGGGGCCAGTTAGTGCCTGTCGCCTCCAGTCCCAGCGGACTTTGGACGTCTGTGAGAGGCTCGACAGCTTCGTCGGTCGCTTCCAAGCCGGTGCCATGCTTTGTCGGGGTTGTGGTTTCCTAGCTAGCGATGCGATGCTTGATTATCCCTCGCCATCATTTTCTGTTATGAATACACGTAGGTGGCCCGCCGTCTGTTGCCCTTTCTCAGTGCACTCTTCCAGCCGTACATTCCACATCGCGCTGCTGCCGTGAGAGCTGGTGACACGCACCGGACCACGAAACCATACGAACGCCTCGGGGCCTAGACACCGCCAGACGTCACCGTACACATTCCATGAACACACCCTGCAGTTCGGCGACACAACAACATACGCGGCCCCCGCAACCATGAGCGCCGAGCGCAATTTCAGTACTGCCTCGCAGACACATCGTAAATCTGTCGCAGAAGAGCCTGTGACCTCGGTGTTGGCTGGCAGCGAAATTCCTGTCTATGATCGCGAGCTGACAGCCGACGAAGAGGTTCTCGCCGCTCTTGGTTACAAGTACGTCTGAACTTGCGGTGCGCATCAAAGGAAATGTATGCTGATATTGGTACAGACCAGAATTCAAACGTGAATTCTCGTTATGGACTTCGTTTTGCGTGTCTTTCGCCGTTCTCGGCCTGTTGCCGTCGTTCGCGTCGACCCTCTATTACGGCATGGGATATGCTGGGACACCTGGCATGGTGTGGGGATGGCTGATTGCCATGTCCTTCATCCAGTGCGTCGCCATGGGCATGGGTATGTCTGGACCAGACGCAGCATCTTATCTCATGAACGCATCTGCTAACCCGCTACCAGCTGAGTTGTGCTCGTCGATGCCCACGTCGGGTGGTCTTTACTACGCCGCCGCAGTGCTCGCTCCTCCAGGCTACGGTCCTATAGCTGCCTGGATCACGGGCTGGTCCAACTGGCTGTGCCAGGTCACAGGTGCGCCTTCGGTCGACTATGCACTCGCCTCCATGATCCTTGCGGCCGGCTCGATCAACAACCCGGACTTTGTGCCTCAAAACTATCAAGTCTTCCTTCTGACGACCCTGATCATGATTCTGCACGCAATCATTTCGTCGATGCCGACACGCTGGATTGCGACGTTCAACTCGTACGGAAGTACCTTTAACATCATCGCCTTGGTGATCACGATCATCACCATCCCCGCTGCGACGAACCGACCTTCTCAAGGACTGCCTCGCTTCACCAAGAGCAGCACAGTCTGGGGCAATTTCTACGAGGGCACGGATTACTCGAACGGCGTGGCTGTGCTCATGTCATTCATTGCCGTGATCTGGACCATGTCCGGCTATGATGCGCCCTTCCATCTGGCGGAGGAATGCAGCAATGCAAACATTGCCAGTCCTCGCGCCATTGTGCTGACCTCGGGGGTGGGCGGATTGATGGGTTGGTTCCTGCAGATGGTCGTCGCTTACACCGTCATCAACATCGACGATGTGCTCGACTCGGACCTCGGCCAGCCATGGGCGTCTTACCTGTTGCAGATCCTGCCGAAGAGCACTGCTTTGGCCATTCTCTCCATGACCATCGTGTGCGGCTTCTCCATGGGTCAAGGATGCATGGTCGCGGCATCGCGAGTCACCTTTGCCTACGCCCGCGACGGCTGCTTCCCTCTCTCGCGGTATTGGGCTCAAGTCAATCCCATCACCAAAACTCCGGTCAATGCGGTCTGGTTCAACGCCGCCATCGGCATTCTGTTGACCCTGCTCCTCTTTGGCGGGGAGGCGTCGATCGGGGCTATTTTCAGCGTCGGTGCCATCGCGGCTTTCGTCGCTTTCACCATCCCCATCACCATCCGCACGTTCTTTGTCGGCAGCCGTTTCCGCCGCGGCCCGTGGCACCTGGGCAAGTTCTCGTATCCCATCGGTGTGGCATCAACCTGCTTCACCCTGGTGATGATCCCCATCCTCTGCCTCCCCAGCGTGACGGGCAAGGACCTAGATGCCTCGCTGATGAACTGGACATGCTTGGTGTGGGGCGGGCCGATGTTGGGGGCTCTGGTGTGGTGGGTGGTGGACGCACACAAGTGGTTCACAGGCCCGAAGGTCAATATCCAGCACATGATGCTCGGGCGGGGAGAGAATGTCATCGAGGGCAAGGACCAGGGATCGGACTCGGGCAGTGGAATCTCTCCGGCCGTTCTGATTGATGCGGACAAGGCCGATACCAAGGTGTGAGGGACGGGGAGGGATGCGCGCATGCGCCTTGAAGCGACTTTTATGAGATTGAAATCTTTGGGGGGCGGGGAGGGGCCCAAGATACCCCGCGATTTGACCCTCCAGGCACTGCATTCGTGTGTGTCTCTCTATTGCAGATGGTACAGTAATTTGGATCAAAGGCCTTCCGTCCAATGATGCTCGCATGTGACAGTAAATCATTCATTTCAGCCGCTCGCAGACGCAGCCACATCTGATTTCGACCTCCTGCTGCCAGGGCCCCAGGAGGCTCAGGCTCCTCAACTGCACGTGCCTTGCGTCAGCCGGGAGGGACCGCAGCTGATTGTAAAAGTACCGGACGGCTTCGCCTTCCGATTGGCAGCCTCGGTGCAGCATGGCTGATTGCTTCCAGAAAGCTTCGACGAGCAGGACGGTACTGCGCGAGTACAGATTGCGGGCAAATTGCTGAGACATCAACCAAGTCGCACTGGCGAACTGGTCGCCCGGGACAATCTATCGACTTTGCCAATGGCGAAGCTGTTCTTTGACGGACTGATAAGCTTCGAAAAGCTTTGACCCGTCGCATCTAACAGGTTTAGGCCGCCTTGTCCTCCGAACTCACCTTTACTGGGCATCGCCCGGCGGGTCACCAGCATGCTAGCATCCGGGGATATCCACCGCCCACTTCACCGATACAAACGTCACGAGACAGGATAGAGTGCCTGAGTGCGTCAGTGCGTATCTCTCGCACCCCTCGCCCTCCGAATTGCGCTACCCGAGGGGCAATCCACACAAGAGCTGGACGAGCTACGTACAGTTACATCAACGAGCCCTGCCTCGGCCACTCCCTCGAGGATGGAGAATCCTTCACGATCGACGACCTGCTTCAAGAGGCAACGATCCTCCGGCCAGCCTCCACTTTCCCCCACAACTCAAGCAAGATGAAGCTTTATCAAGCTTGCACTTGCAAGCAGGCACCGTCAAGACCAGCGCTATCTCAATTGACGATGCAACCTTCCTATCGAGAGCTACCCGTCGTCTCCGTACGTCATGCGGGAGCTTGCCAGTCGCAGCGCACGGATCTGCTGTGACAGGGCCGAAAGGTAGCTCAAGGTAAGTTAGGTCCACGGCCACGATGCGGCCGTCCCATAAATAAAAAGCTCTGCGTCGCGGTGCCACAAAAGTTCTTTTCTCTGTTCCCTCTGCGCGTGTCCTGGAACTTCAGGCAATCATGCATTTCTCGACCGTTTTGACGGCGTCGCTGGCGGTTGGCGCTCTCGCGCAGTCTGTCTCGGTCTCCAACCCGCACAAGAGAGCGAAGAAGGTGATCAAGCGAGCTCCGCTGCAGCGTGAACACCTGCCGCTGGCGAAGCGACAATCGTCAAGCTACCTGACGTCTCAGACCGAGCGTGAGTGACCATTTTTCCGGTTCCGTTGTGGCCCAGGAGAGGACTGACAAAAGCACAGCGTTCGAGGTCAACGGCACCGGTATCCCTGAAGTCAACTTCGACATCGGCGAGTCCTACGCCGGCACACTGTCCATCGACGGCAACGCCACCAACGAGAATCAGCTCTTCTTCTGGTTCTTCCCCTCCGACAACCCGGCCGCGTCCGACGAGATTACCATCTGGTTGAACGGCGGCCCCGGGTGCAGCTCGCTCGACGGTCTCCTCCAAGAACATGGCCCCTTCCTCTGGCAGAGCGGCACCTACGCCCCGCAACGGAATCAATTCTCCTTCACCAACCTGACCAACATGGTGTACGTCGACCAGCCCATCGGGACAGGCTTCTCGCCCGCTGCAGAAGGCGCGCCCGGGAAGATCAAGAACGAAACCGATGTGGCACGCCAGTTCGCGGGCTTCTGGAAGAACTTCATGACGACGTTCAACATGACGGGCCGCAAGGTCTACTTGACCGGCGAATCATATGCAGGCATGTACATCCCGTACATTGCCAGCTATTTCATCGACCAGAACAACACCGACTACTACAATGTAGCGGGGATCCAGATCAACGATCCGAGTATCGGGCTTGACTCGGTCCTGACCGAAGGTAAGCGTCGAATCTTGGGCATGCTGTCGATTTAGCTGAATGATTGCTGCAGTTCCCGCCGTGACACACTTGAACAACTACGCCAACGTTTTCGGACTCAACCAGACCTTCATGACCGCGATCAACAAGAGGGCCCACGACTGCGGCTTCCCCCAATACATGGACAACGCATTGACCTTCCCGCCAAAGGGCAAGTTCAAGGAACCTGTCAATTCCACCAACGAGAGTAAGTGACAAGCAGAATGCTGGAATCGTCCTCAAACCACGCTCAATGCTAACGGCCATACAGACTGCTATGTCTGGGAAGACATCATTGCCGCGGCCATCTACGTCAACCCGTGCTTCAACTTCTACCACTTGACTGGTGAGTTGGGCCTTGTACACCTCCCAGAGATTTCATACCTAACAAATCCCAGACTTCTGCCCCTTCCTCAACGACGAACTCGGTTTCCCCTCCGAAGGCGACGGTCCCAACAACTACTTCAACCGCACCGACGTGCAACAGGCCGTGCACGCCCCACCCACATCGTACGCCATCTGTGGCGACCCGGAACTCTTCCCCAAAGGAGACCCCTCGGCCCCCTCGTCCTTCAGCGCCCTCCCCCACGTGATCGAACACACCAACAACGTCATCGTCGGCTCCGGCCTGCTCGACTACCTCCTCCTCACCAACGGCACGCTCATGACCCTCAACAACATGACCTGGAACGGCAAGCAGGGTTTCCAGAGCAAACCCTCGGGCCAGTTCTACGTGCCCTACAACCCGACCATCGGGTATGCGTTCTACGAAACCTTCACCCAGGGAAATATCCCCGAAGTGCCGGTGGGCTTGGTGGCCGGCGGAGGTATCATGGGCACGACGCACACGGAGAGAGGTCTCACCTGGGTGACTGTTGACTTGGCCGGGCATGAGATTCCTCAGTACGTTCCGGGGGCCAGTTATCGGCAGTTGGAGCTGTTGTTGGGGAGGATTAAGAGCTTGACGCAGATTGATCCGCATTTCACGACCCAGAGCGGGAATTACTCTGGAAGTTCGCCTCTGTAGGCGTGTGTGGAGGACGTTGAACCAGGCATCCCGATGATTTACCAACGAGGTGATGGGATCTAGATGATACCTAGTATATATTTATAAAATGAAAGACCATGACCAAAGAAATCCTGTTTGGTTATGTAAAGAGTAGAGGTGGTTTGGAGCGGCAAAGCTCATTCCAGAGTCGAGAAGCGAGACGATGGTTCCGAGATTAAGATCGTAATATTTTGCGGACTGTAGATGGCAAAGAGCTTACTGTACCATCCGTGCGAGCGGGGGATTCATCACTGATAATTAAACCTGTGTTCGCTCGAGTACTACGGACGGAGTGCCGGATTAACCAGTGATAATCCGCGTTCCCACTCGAATCGGAGTACGGAGTTCTGGACTACTACTAATTAAGTCGGACATGACCATCGGGCCACGGCCGAAATAGCTCAAGACCCAGCTAGTAAATTATCGGAGTCGTCCCGACGCGATGGATACGCAGAGCACACACAAATAGTCATGCGCGAGTAGATTGACGAGTCGCATTGATACGATACGACGAGATGAGAAAGATAATATGGATATGGTATCCTGTATGTATCATACTACTAGGTATTGTATTCTGCGAAGCACATATCCTACAGTAACACCAAACGATCTTTCCGCATATCCTACATATTGTGATTGTTCTGCGAAGCACATACAGCAACACCAATCAAAGTTCTGCGCCGCTCACCCTATCTTCCCTTACAGCATGACCTCGACCTCAACCTCAACCTCAACCTCAACCTCAACCTCAACCTCAACCTCAACCTCAACCTCAACCTCAACCTCAACCTCTAACATAATCAACCTCGACGTCGTCGACCTCCGCGCGAACTATGCCGCCCGAAGACTCTCGCCGGTGGACGTCGTACGGCACGTCTACGACAAGATAGCCACCTACCCCGACCCGGCAGTCTGGATCCATCTCGTCCCGCAGGAGGAAGCGCTACGCCGGGCCGAACAATTGGTGACGACGCACAGGTACGATGAGTCGACGTCTCCGGACGCGGCGCTCCCACCACTATTCGGCATCCCCTTCTCGGTCAAAGATTCCATCGACATCGCAGGCCTGCCCACCACCCTGGCCTGCCCGACGTTCGCGTACACGGCGACCGC
The DNA here is from genome assembly GCA_016109495.1 of Phialophora tarda. Classification (NCBI taxonomy): domain Eukaryota; kingdom Fungi; phylum Ascomycota; class Eurotiomycetes; order Chaetothyriales; family Herpotrichiellaceae; genus Phialophora; species Phialophora tarda. The sequence continues at coordinate 560,133 of JADWPL010000004.1, read as the reverse complement.
GACGGCGCCCGTGGTCGCCCGCCTCGTCGCCGCGGGCGCCATCCTCGTCGGCAAGACGAACCTCGACCAGTTCGCCACGGGGCTCGCGGGCGTGCGCTCCCCGCACGGCGCGCCGCGGTGCGTGCACGACGCGGCGTACATTTCCGGGGGCAGCTCCTCGGGCTCGGCCGTCAGCGTGGCTGCCCGCTTGGTCTCGTTCACCGTGTGTACGGACACGGGGGGCAGTACGCGCGTGCCCGCGGCGCTGAACGGCATCGTCGGCCTGAAACCCTCGCTCGGCACGGTTAGTAATGTCGGCGTCGTGCCTGCGTGTCGGAACATCGATTGCGTGTGCGTCATGGGGCGGACCGTCCGTGATGTCCGTGAAGTGTGGCAGGTGATGAGGGCGTTTGACGAGCGGGATATCTTCGCGAGGCGTCATCTGCCGTCCTGGCCTTCCTGGAGGGATCCCGTGCGCTTTGCTATCCCGCCGGCAGAGGAGATCCGCGGCTTTCTGGCGCCCGCGTACGCAGAGTTGTTTGGGAAGGTCGTCGGCGCGCTGAGAAGTCGGAATCAGAACAACCGCACGTCGTGGTGCGTCGAATCCTCGTCCGGCTCATTCGACTACACCCCCTTCGCGGCCGCGAACCAAATGCTGCACGACTCGTCCATCATGGCCCAACGCCTCCTGACCTTCGAACCGTACATCCGCTCCCACGGCCTGGGGTCGCTGGACCCGGCCATCGCGCAGACCTTCCGGACGGCCATGGCCAAGAACTTCACCGCCACGCGCGCGTACGACGACATCTTCACGCTGGCCGGGCACAAGCGGGCCGCGGAGATTCAATTCCGCGAACACATTGACGTGCTCGTCGTGCCTAGCACGGTCGACCACTTCACGGTGGCGCAGCTCGCGGAGGAGCCGATGGCGCGGAATGCCGCGATGGGCAGGTTCGCGCATTTTGTCAATCTGCTCGATCTGGCCGCCGTGAGTGTGCCTGTGGGTTGGTGGGTGGGGGAAAATGGGAAGAAGTTGCCTTTTGGAGTCACTGTCGTGGGGCAGGCTGGGAAGGATGAGGAGATCATGGAGTTTGGGGGGAAGATTATGGAGATGATGGGGATGTCTTAGATGGTTGGGATGGTTGGGATCTGAGTGTCTGACGAGGCGGGAGGGCCCTTGAATTTGATAGAGTAGATAGTGTAGATATCTAGGAGGTCAGCTCCGGTCAAGCTTCAGCCGTCCATTCGCCATATGCATGTTCAGATGCATGTTCAGATGCATGTTCAGATGCATGTTCAGATGCATGTTCAGATGCATGTTCATGTGCGGGTGCGTGCACGTGTGATATATCTGCACCGTTCCATTCGACTGTGTCGAAGGAGAAGCGAAACCCAAACATGTCACATCGGTCTCTGCACTACTCGTATCGTGTCGGGTTGGATGATCGAAGTCAGTCACTCAGGGTCTGAGGGGAACGTGCCTGTGGAAATTAAGTCTAATAATTGCTCACTTAAAGACTGAAGATCAGGCTCTGATGCTAAAGACGAGGTTGGACATGTCCAGTTCAGTCCAGTCCTGTGCGTTACTCGTAAAATGGATAGATGATCGCTCATAATCATCGGCCACGGTGTCATATTACGAGCGGCAAACAGAGTAATCTTGAGCACTCTGGGATATAGTGTGTAGTCAAGGAAATGACAGAGCGATGATATGGTTTGGGGATTCGATTCGATTGTTGTCCGACTTGGGGTTCATATATCCTACAGACACACATACACACACAACACGCACCTTGTAGGTAGCATACCACCAAAACCTGAGAAGGCTACCTATAACTAATAATTGTAAAACAGCTCTGTGTTCCTTGCTCATCCTCCTTTAAGCAATTTTGCTCACAACCTGAGCATTGACCTGACCGTCAAATCCCTTCTTCTCACTCCCCGTGTTGTCGCCATCATTCTCGCTTCGACCGTCCTCGCCGCCGCTTGGAAGCATACCCGTGGTGATCTCAGGATCGAGGCCGTCTATCAAATAGAGCTTTCCCAAATCTTCATCGTCGGTTCGGACAGGAACAGGTGAGGCGGTCGTCAGAGCCAGGTATAACAACCCCGAAAAGGTGACCACGAGGACATAGTTCCAGGAATATAGGTTCAGGATGCCTTTGTTGGTGATGCGGACCCCCATGGTCTGGAGCATACCTGGAAACAACGGACCTAGCGCCACGAACCAGGCCACAAAAGCGCGCCAGTTGAAGCCGTGGCTGTACCAGTATATCCCGTGCGGCTTGAAGATGTGGGAGATGTTGATGCCATAGCCACGGCGAACCCAGAAGTAGTCGGTCATCATGACTCCAGTGGTCGCTCCCAAAAAGAGAGTATACGCTCCCATAAAGGCCAGGAACGTGGTGGCCTTGGCTTGGATCTGCCACGGACAGATGGCAAATCCAATGACCGCACAAATAAACTGGCCGCGACGGATATTGATATATTTGGGGAAGAGGCCCGTTAGATCGTTGGCGAAAGGGATGGAGTTTCCGGTAACGTTGGTCATAATGTTGAAGAAGACAAACAAGAACCCGGCCAGGAATTTCCCTCCTCGCGCTTCGAAGTTGTTGATAGTAGCAAGCGGGTTCCACTGAACCTCCCCGTAGACCACTGACGAAGCCACGGCCATTGTGCACCCTAGGAGCTCGGTCAACGTGACGAACACGGGAAGAGCGAAGAGCTGGGTTAGATAGGCTGCCTTGTCGCTCTTTGAGTGTCGAGAAATATCCATAATATTGACGGCAAAGGTGGCGTTCCCAGAGATGGCGGCATTGACGCAGATACCGAAGAGATACCCAACGCTCATGCCATTGGTAGGAAGACTCGGTTTCGTCCAGACTGCAGGCCATCCTCTGGCAGCGGTGATCGACCAGGTAAATAGAGCGGTCCAGTATAGTGGCACTAGAATGCTCTTCACCACGAACAAAAAGCGGAGTGTTCGGATCGGCAGGTAAAGGAACGGTAGCGATACAAGCCAAAATATGACAAAGCAGAGGAGCTCTTGGGCGGTGATGTTGGCAGATGCTGGAAAGGCGTGGACCCTCCAGTGGGCGAAGGAGGGCCAGATAGCGGTGATGCAGGCCTGGACCGCTTGACCGGCGAGACTCGTCTGGATCCCGTAATAGATGAGGCAAGGGACCGCGCGAACAACCATTGCCCACTTGGAACCCCAGAGTCCAAACGAAGCCCGGACGACGCCGGGGAAATTCAACCCTAGGGTGCTTCCTAGGTATCCCGAGGCCGCGCACGGGATGGAAACGATGATATTGCCCAGGAGACAGGCGACGACGCATAAACCTGGATTGAGCCCAAGTGAAAAGGCGGAGCTGGACACCTGTAGCTGGGCGGCGTTAAATCCTTCGGCGATCCAGAAGAGGCCCATCTGGTACCATTGATATGTGCGGTCTTTGCGCTTGATGGGGTCCATGTCGTCATTGGTGTAGGCGACAGCATCTGCATCGTCGGCCCCAAAGGAACCGGGCTTCGGTTTCAGCACCACATACTCTTCCCAGAAGTGCTTGAAGTCCATTGTGCTGGATGTGAGGGCCGAGTATATTGTAGGTTGCTGGGACCTCAGTCAATGTAGTAGTTGTCAGACCGACCGGGGAGTTTCGATGGATTGGAGTCACCAAGTCGATCGGTTCCATGCCTGGTCGCACTGGCGTCCTTTTATATTCCTGAGGCGGCCGTGAGAGACCGACAACAGACAGAAATACAATGGCTTCATCCTCATAGCACGACCGAGTCTATCGGAACAGCTCCGACAACGCGGAGATCGGACTGTTGAAAGGGAGCACCTTGTTTGAACGCCATGTTGTGATTGATATGGGTAGGTAAGGAGTAGCTGATATGTTGATAAGAGAAGTCGTTGTTCAACAGGGCGGATAAGCTCAGCTTCAGATCTAACGAAGTCTCACAGGCCACTTGTGAGAGATAAGAAAGGCCCCTAAGCCAGAGAACACGAAGAGGCGATCCAATCGCGAAATTCCTTGGTTGGTTCAGTAAAGAATCACTGCAGATTATGGGAGAAGGTTGTCGGAACATCTCCGAAAATACCAAGAAGGCTGGACCCAGCGATTACTGGAAAACTAACGCGTCAATTGTCAATTGCAGCTGTCATGATTGGGTGTGTGAACGACTCGCTGTGACTCGAGTCTGAGGACAAGATGAATTCAGTCAGAGAGGTCTATTAGTATTACAAGCCTGGGCCCAACGCGTGTGCGCCTATGACGTCTTTGGGCGGCGTCCTTACAGACCTCCGGGTAACCTTACCGGCCGCATTGCTTTATCGGTACGAATACTCAATTTGCTCAATAAACAATCAAAATGAATCAAGAGGTCTCGCAGAAGCCGAGCAGACCACGCAGAGTATGGATGGCCTACTCCAGCCCCCGTTGGATGGACACAGCAGTTCCAAGCCTCTCATTCCGGCGCAAAACGTCCACGAAGTCTATGCTCAATTCCACATCTGGCCATCATAAGCGGCCGCAATGTTGGAACAAGACTCCCCAACCCTGAACTGATCTCGTGTCTACCCCCGCAATTCGGCACATATCCCACACGACCGTCGCCACAGTGTCCAAGACAGTGATACCGGCCTGGGCCTCCCACCGATGCACCAAGTGAGCTGCCTTGAGCCCGGTGCAAAACACACCGACAACACCGGCTCCTCGCTTCGCTAACTGCCAGAATCCATCGTCCAGCGTCTTCTCGGAGACGTCAGCGAATCCTCGGTTGTCAGATTGCCCGAGATGATGTTCCACCGAGCAGTCTACGCCAAACGCGCGGTAATTCTCCATGATGGCCGACTGTACGTCGTCGGTGTACGGCGTCAGCAGGCCCATCTGAGTGATTCCCAGCTGCTTGATCAGCTGGTTGAGTCCAAGCACCGATGTGGTGGCCGGGATGCCGGTCGCGGCCGTGATCTCCTCGCACAGTTTCACGTCCGCGGCGAAGCCAAGCCATCCTGAGGAGGTCCCGCTCCAGCCGATCACGTCGACCTTGGCATCCGCGAGCAGGCGAGCGGCCTCGATGATAGCGCTGTTGTCGAACTGGGCCAGGGCGTCTGGATCTAGGGCGATTTTGAGGACGCGAAACCGCGAGAAATGCACCGACACATCACGCAGTTGGGAGACGATTTGTTGCGTGAGTGGTTCGAGCACCGTGTTGGAGGAGGGGACAAGGATGCCGAAGCTGATGCGTTGGAGGCTCTGCTTGATCATGGCCGCTTCGTAGACCATGACAGTAGTGCTGGAATATCTAGGCGGTGTCAGGTCGGCTGCCCGGTCAATGTGTATGAGGTTGAGAGAATCACGAGCTCAACTGATGACCTGGCGGCTAAGGCCTCTTTTTGTCCCAGCCCGGTTCAGTGCAAGGATCCTCTGTCTTGAAATAAATGAAACCCTAGCTTGTCAAGCAATGCGCTGCGGAAGGGTTCTCGGTCTTGAGCGCCCAGGACTGGTTCCGTTAGCGGACAATAAATGTCCAGCAGAAGAAGGATGGATTCCAGAACGTCTCAACGAATCATCTGCTGGGTGGTAATAATCTACTATCCGATGAAGACCCATCGGGCTGTGGAGCTAGAGCCCCTTCCTGCATTTCCCATCCCTTTCTTGTCGGATCGGGCCCGACCCGACAGTGATAACTAGATCACCCGTAGTCAGAGACTAAGAATCTGGCCGCGGAAGTGTTCGGCCCACTTAATAGGCGGATTGTATCCAGGACAATGCACTAACTAGAGTCAGGATCAGAAGCCCATGCCTGTGCCTCCATTGAACCATCCCAAGCCCTCCTCCTCCAAAAACGCTTCGATTTCTTGAAAGTTGACAGGGTCGCATTCGAAATCACTGTCCTGGGTTTGGACAAAGTCGGTCATCATCTGCCAGACGTCCGTATTGTCCTTTGTCCAGCCTTCACTCCTGGGTTGTTCCGCACCATAGGTAGAGGTCGCATGCGGCATGGCAGTCCCCAGGACAGCGTCGCCGGCCGTAACCGGTGCGTGAAGCGGTGATTGGAGGTCGACAGATACCGGCGGTGGTTGGCTGTTCCCAGGTGCACGCTTGGGGCTGAGGACATACTCTGCCGTCTTACCCATGATCAGCTCAAAGGCATCACGGTATTTCTTCGCCCCTGTGCCCCATTGCTCGGCAATCAAATACAGCACAGTAGAGCAAGCTCCCAAGTCAGACGCCATTTCGGCGTCGTAGAGACGGGGATCAGACCACACGCAGTATATCATGGAGAACCCAGCGACAAAGATGGAGTGCAGATCAAGCAGGGTGAAGGGCACAGATCTTAGGCGGTGAAGTCGCCTGTTGAGCTGACAGACTTCGCCCGATGATCGAGCAAAGGAAGAGAATGGGAATGGCTGGCTGGGCAACTGGATTTCGGTGAGAATTGTCTGGAGGAGCATTCGGCGCGCTCGATGATAGTTGAGCAGCAACGCAAGACGCTGTGCTTCCGGCAAGGCGGGCCGCGACACTGGGGTTTGGACAGGCGTTCTGGGGGTGGACAACATCAAGTTTGTCGAGGCATCACTTCCAGTCGAGTGACCAAATATGGCGGTTTTCCAGTATTCAAGTTCTCGGAATCGCTTTGCGATCTTTTGCTCGACCTTTATTCCCCGACCGACCTTCGCGAGACGCGAGAGAGTGAGACGGCTTTTCGCGTTGAGTTGATCCAGCAGAACGTTCTGAACATGAAATAGAATGTCAGTACCGGCTGCCGGAGAGGGCGCCCCTGGCTGGCTTTTTGGATCCAATACTAAGTGGCCATGGCTGATTTCTGAAGGCTCTGGGATGTCCTCGACATGGTCATCTTCAATCTCGTTGGGTAATGGAACGTCGATTTCATCATCGGTGATGGCCAACGGCCTCCCCAGGACTAGAGCGATTCTGCGCTCCAGGTGGTAGATGCTCCAGAACAACCTCCGCTTAAATTCTTCCGACGGGGCTGTGTTCTTATCTGTTCGCAGTTGCCGGTGAAGCCCTAGTTCGACACATTGTCTGATCATCAGACCACACAAATGCCATACACTCGATCCTATTGAATGAATTAGAAAATGTGTTCGCAAAAGCCCTCCTTGACGCAAGAGTTCTATGTCGCGTCTGGAGGCGGAGGAAGTGAATAAAATCAAACAGAAAGGGAACTAACCGGCCCAACGAGCTAGACTGCCAACGTACCTGATGGTGAACGCAATGCATAGATGGCGACCAGGAGGATGACCTGGATATTCTGAACACTTGGCAAGTTAAGTTGATCTTGCATTTTCGCCATGGCTAAATGGTAAAGGCTTTCGGGCTCCAACTCAGCGGCGTGTTCTGATCCCACCAGCTTCAGACAGCGTGAACCAATCGCATACACCAGCTGCAGCACCACCTGATCATGGCATACTTCACTAGTAGCCGAATTCTCGACTTCTGGCTGATTCTGGTGAGCCTTCCACAGTTGTTTTCGGGAAAGAAAGGGGAAATTAGGGTGAATATAGGTTAGATAGGCGGTCATGAAGGATGTTAGCCTCTCCAACGGCGGTAAAGGCATTGCAGAAGCTGGAGCCCTCCGACTGTTGCTCGAGAATGGACTCTCGGGCGTCTCCGCAGGTAAACTCAAACTGGAAGTAGGCCTTGCTTTCTCATAGACTTCCCTCTCGATCATCAGGGCTAAAGAGACCCCAGACGACACGCCAAAGTATTGAGGTTCGGCTGCTGCATGGAGAGACAATAGCCCGACACTACTGGCCAGGTTCGGATTCGCCGTGTGGGAAGTTATTCGCTCCTCCGAGCCTGCTGCCGCGTCATTACCATTGCTGACGGAGAGGTGCTCCCCGGACTGGGATGGCCGCGAGGGGTCGAGTTGTGCTTCCAGCCACGCAACCCGGGTCTCCAGTGCCTTGACATAGGATGGCGGGTATTCATTTTCAGGAAAGACGCAGTTGAGCTTCGCCCTGGCGCAATTGGAACAGGCCGGTAATTTGTTGTCGCACTAGAACTTCTTTAATCCGGGTGTCACATTCATCCTCCTGGGAGCATTCCAAGGAGCATAAGTACCTTTTGACGTCTTGTTTTACACCTCAGACATGCGACCACAACCCGAGGGCGCTTGTTCGGTCTCTGGAGGCACGGTTCGGAGGGTGTGTCTGGTGGCATTGAACGACTGACGTGTCCAGTCATGTTGGACAAAAGGGTTCCGTGACCTGACTAGTTTGATGCTAGTGCCCTCATGAAGCGTGGATGCTGAAAGGTGACATCTGCAGCAGGACAGTCGGTTCGCGGGTCAGCTTGCGCATGTCCTAGCCTCGGACTCAACATACCAGACATTAAGACAAGGGCACAAGTCTCCCTTCGCTATGAGATTGTATGAAAGAGGACCCGACAGCCTTATCGCCTGCCAAGCCACTTCTTATCTCCAACCTCGTGAAGGTTTGTAATTGGTGGGAAGGAAGGGAGAGGTGTGGTGGCGGCGTGTGCGATTGTGCGGAGTAAGCGGCACGGTCTGGCAGGGTGTCCCACAGCCTTTACTGCCATGGCGCGTGTTAGGGCATTCTGCCACGGCCAGAGCGACATTTGGTGAAGGCTGTAAGAGCTTCTGTACGAGAAGCTCTTTAACTGAGGGGAAATCGCGACCGTAGTGGCCTAACCGCTTGTGCGTCTCGTGACAACGCGTCATCTCGACGCGTCTGCGGGGCCATCAAATTCATCCTCGCCATGTGAGGTACTCGTATATTCTAGAAGGTGATGTTCTCGTACCCCGTAAACGGTGCGACTGCATGGCTCTCGAGCCCAAGTCTTCGACAGCTCACAACCGCCTAATGGGCAGTCGAATACCTCACCCCATATCCACGAACTATCATGACGGCGACGAATTCCCTTCTCCTCCTCCCAAGCGAGTGAAGACTGCTGCTCCCAATGGCACCCCTAGCCCGAAGCATAGGTCGTCGAGGAAACCTCTTCCCACAAGAAGGATCAAAGATGAGGTTCCAGACTCTGAAGACGATGGTGATGGCGTGGATACAGGAGAAGACCAAATCTTGAGTGCGCCAAGAGGTACACAGTTAGAGGCTACTCTCCCGCCCGTCCAAACGGACGAAGAAGCCATCGAGGCGTATGAAGCCTATAAGGCCGGCGAACGTGTCGAGAGGGAAGCTGAGCAGGGTGTTGAAAGTACAACACTGTCGCGGCTGGAGTCTCGCTCATGGGTTCGAGGGCGCAGTTCGATTTATGTGGATGCGTTCAATCTCGCCCTGGACACGGTTCTGGAGGAGGAAGGGCATCTCTTCAATGAAGCCGAGCTTGACCTCTTCCGACAGTGGCGAGAATTGGATTATGAGGTGCAGTATCTTTACGTCAGGCTGTTCTTGAGAAAGACGAGCAAGTGGTTCCGAGTCAAGGATTTGCAACATTACAGCGATGTCGCCGACATGGATGCCGCCGTCGCAGAACTCCAGAAGGAAAGAACTCTCCCTGCCGTTGGAAAAGAGCCTGAAGTCCACCCAGGAGAGCTCAGCCCTCCCGAAGGAACTGTGCTAGGGAAGAATTTCACCTTCGCGGAATGCTCCTCGGAGCACATAACCACCTTGGATGAGGCAAGCAGTCTCCTGCTGTTAGATGAGTTGAAAGCGCTAGCGAGAGACGCCAAGGTCAAAGGGAAGAACAAGCGTGAGCTGCTGCATAACTTTCGACGGACGAGCGGCAAACAGACAGGGCTGGACTTCAAAGGCCTGAGACGCACAGAAACCGAAGATTCCACGGGAACCGTCATGTCTGGGGACAACCAGTCCGCGTACGACGATGATGATGAGGAGAGCAGCGGATCCAGGACCCCGGCCACCAGCCTGAGCAATCGAGACGCCCACTTTACGAAGAAGATTCTCAATCGGACAGGTCGGTGCATCCGGCTTTCGTTGACTCCTCTAAAATTATTTGAACGAGTCCATCTTGTCTTCTACCGCAGCACTGAATGGACGGAGAAGAGTCTCACCACCTTGATCCTCGCGAAGATTTCTAGGCGCAACTTCCCGGAGTACATCGTCAGCCGCTCGACTACGATCTTCGAGTCACGGGCTCTGCTGCTCGAGTTCGAAGCAAGCCTTCGGACACAGTTCAAAGTCGACAACATCCTCGAATTCAACGGCACCCCAGGTCGGAAGTCGCTCGAGGAAGTTAAGCAGATCGTCGAGGCGGTATACCCGCGCTGGAGAGCTCTGTTGGCAGAAGAACAAAGAAAGGAAGAACGTCTGTATGAGAGCGGTGAAGGGGCGTATATACGCCGCTTCAGCCCTGCGTGGGTGTACACACGCATCGTGCACAAGGGGCTGCACCCGCTGGCGAGATTCAAAGAACACCTCCGCGAACATGAGATCTTAAGTGAACTGCTGGACCAAAGACTCTTCCACGCCGCGAGAAGAGGAGCTTGGTACCAGCGGAAAGCACTTCTCGAAGAACATTACATGCACGCTCTTACCCCGGCCGGTGGCCGGTCCGCCGAGGCAAACAAGAAGCACTGGAAACGCATCGCACTCCGGACCTGCGAGCAAGGTCTCCAGGACAAAGAGTGCCACATCATCTATCACTATGACCTTCAGAAACGAATAAAGAAGCTCGAAAAACAATTGCACATCCCGCTGCGAGAGCAGCACGATTTCGGCCACGTCAAACTCGGCAAACCTTTCGAGCGAAACGTGGTGGGCATCAAAATCGAACCCACAGCATCAGGGTCTCACGGCCTTAGTCGCAAGAACAGCATCGGCATATCAAACAACGACAAACCCCCTCCACTAATCCGCCAACCCAGCACGTCCGGCCCGATTGGCTCCAAAACGGTCTGGCTCGACCACTTGGACACCAACCTCCCCGTGTCCGTCGAATCCATGTGTCTATCTCACTACCGTTACGTGCTAGGCTACAAGGGCTACCACTCCGAAGGCGGCATCCTACGCACCCTGTTCGGTTTGCTCTTCTACGACATCTTGTTCTTCAACCCCTACATACCCAACGTCTTCCAAACTGCCTATCAGACCTGTCCACTAGATCTGCACACCGATTCATTCTTCTCAGCTCGCATGCCCGAGATCCTGGGTCGAGTCAACCAGATCTGTAACGGCGAGGCATCGGACCTGATCCAGCGGGTATGGGACCAAGAATGTGAGAGTCGCAGATGTATCGTCGGCGTGCGATGGGACGAATTCGAACGCGAGGATCTCCTAGAGCTGGTGGCGTGTTTTCGCGGTCAGGCCCTGGGGACGATTATGCTCGTCATGGCGCAGGAGTATCAGTCCCGAGGGGGCGGCGTGCCAGATCTGGTGCTCTGGAAAGTCTTTGGATGTGACAAAGCCGTCGAAAATGGCGAGACGGGCTTACCCGTAGAAGAGCAGATATCGACCAGCTCAGAGGGAAGCAGCAGACCAAAGGGAGAAGTGGTGTTCGCAGAGGTCAAGTCTGCGAACGATCGGCTGAGCGATACACAAAGACTATGGATCAGCGTGTTGCTTTCGGCCGGCGTGAAGGTTGAACTGTGCCATGCTGTGGCTGGAAGAGATCAATAGGATTGGAAGCATTAAAAAGCATAAATTGTGTCCAGGAGCCACGCTTTGCTTTCCAACGCGATGTTAGCACCATAGCGGGAATTAGAGGTCCCTTTGCGGCGGACAGGATAAAGGACCCCGGACTCCAGAAAGACAGCCCCAGAGCAGATACAGTACTGCTGTTTTGGAGACGCCCTTCTATGTACTGAAGCATGCAAAGGTTCCAATTCATGTTCAAAGCATTGATTACCTATCAAGGGTTTAGAAAACTACTCGCACCTCAAGGCGAACTGGGGCAAGGGCGATGCCGCCTATGCCCATCCGCGACTCACCTCCACTAATCCATCAATATTCGCCCCATTTACACAATCAGGAAATCACGGTAAGGCTTGGCGGAGGGGAATGTTGCCTGGCACGCCTGGCTGATGGGGAAGGCGAGGGTGCGGGGCCGCAGTTGCATACAGCAAGATAGCTTGTGTCTTCGTTGTTCACTGCGACCTCACTTAAGGCACAGTCAGGCGTCTGAGGGCTGGTGCCTTCGGATGCTTCGGCCTGATCTTGAAAAATCCTCTTTCATATGCCTTTGCAGCAACGATCAGCTCTTACACACCATATTCAGCCTTACTTCATATTCCGTGTGGACCGCGACACTAGAAGTTCGATGATGGCGGCTCCATTTGATCCAATCCAAGCAGCTTTCGATAACGCGGTCCGAGATTTCAAAACAAACCTTGGCAACGACGAATTAATCAAGGAAATCTCCAAGACCAGCACAATTGACCAAGTATACGATGCCACAGATGCTCTGCAGAAGGAGCAGCATGACAAAAAACACATGCGATATCTTGCCAAGATTGAACCCTTTTTAAGAGGACTTAGGGAGTACAGCGCTGTCATTGAGGTCTTCATCCAGTCGAAACAGGATGTACTCTGCCTTATATGGGGTCCTATCAAGCTCCTCTTGCAATGGACCGATAATGTCACAAAATCATTCGACTCCATCATCAACATTACAGCGGAACTAGGGTCACTCCTACCAGAGTTCAAGGCTGTGGGGTCACTGTTCAGGGAAAATCCAATAATCAAAGACGTGCTCGTTTTATTCTTCCGGGATGTCCTCGACTTCTATCTCATCGCGCTGAGATTCTTCAGTCAGTCACGTAAGTCGCCTTGAAGGGATGTTGACGTCGTGCCCAAGAACGCTGACCTGGGTGAGTAGGCTGGCGGATTGTCTTCGAGGCGGTCTGGCCGAAACAGCGAGAGAGGATCAAGATTGTCGCGAAACAAATCCAAAGGCACACACTGCTCTTGAGGAAAGAAACTCTCTTGGAACATATCCAGGAGGCCCATGCTACACGACTGAAAATGATGGAGGACTTTGAGAAGAAAGAAAAGTCCTTTCGGAGGATGGAGTACGACGCGATCGCCACCAATGTAACTCCAAGATCGTATGGACATGAGTTGTACCGCCTACAAGGCGAACTTTGCAACGGGACAGAGAAATGGTTGGTGAAAGATGCAAGCTTCGGGAAATGGCTTGACACCAAAGATCCTTCTACCAAGGCATTATGGATACAAGGCATTCCTGGAGCTGGTAAGGGAGCTTACCCCGATCTGTTTGACTGCATCTGCTGATTTCCCTGAACACAAAGGCAAGACCCTCCTATCAAGCGCAATAATCGCAGAGACACAGAAAATCGGCAAAGTCATCTACGCGTTCCTCAGTTACAAGTTCGCCAGCAGTCTGTCAGCGCTGTCGATTCTGCATTCATTGATTTTCCAATTAGCGGGAGATCGCGACGATTTGCAGGAAATTGTGTGTCAATCCAGCAGCGAGACGCTCAAAAGCAGCATTGAAGCTGCTACCGCGCTGCTGAGAACTCTCGTGCATTGCGCAACACCGGTGTACATTGTGATTGACGGCCTCGATGAAATCGATGAAATGGAGCGTGGCAGATTGCTGAAGCATATTTTTAGCCTTTTGGAAACCGACGGCGGAGCCAGCAGTACCAGGGTTTGTATAAGCAGCAGGATCGAGACCGATCTTATGCGAATGTGTAAGGATTGGGCGATCATTCGTGTCGATCATCACAACGCCGGCAGCATTCAGAAGTTCGTCAATCAGCGTGCTCGTGAATGGTATTCCGAAGACAATATCTCCCCTGAGGTGAGATCTGAGATCGAAGGTCTTCTGGCTCCACTTGCGTCGCATGCCAAAGGTAAGACTTCCTGTGTATTGACCGAGTACCTTCACCATTTGACTTGAAAAGGCATGTTCCTGTACGCCAGAGTCGTCTTGAGCAGCATACGATCCATGCAGACCACGGATGAGATTAGAAATTACCTCAGAGTGCCCCCAAAGGACCTAGGAGATGCGTAAGAAAAGCCATGACCATACTATTTCTCATTCTTGCCTGTGCTGACCTCGGCCAAGCTACGCGAGAATTCTACAACGAATCCACGATACCCGTCCCTTCGAACTGAGACAGAAGGCACTGCGGATTATCGGGTGGATTGGTTCCACACCGACTCCCCTGGCGACATATGAACTGGAGCAAGCCCTACTTGTGAGCCAGGACGATGGAGGGTCTCGTATACGGAGTGTTTCCAAGTTTGGCGTCCACATCCTCAAACTGTGCGGCCCCATTGTTGAAATCATTGAGGAGTACGTGCAGTTTGTCCACTTCACTGTCAAAGAGTAAGTCTCGAAGCCACAGCCGCTCAAAACGTCACCCATCTCAAGCCGTCTAGGTATATATTCAACCCCAAGGTACCCGGTTCCGTTTGCGAGAGAGATGCCACGGTCAGCCTTGCGACATGTCTCGTGACGTATCTCTGCCAGACTCACCATGATCCAGGCCTGCCTGAAGAAGATATATCCGCAAACGTCGTTTCTGGGGTATATGGCCTTCACAATCTCGCAGCAAGTATGTGGCTCGAAACGATCGAATCCTATCTCCGATTGGAGGGATCACAACCTCTTGTGGATGAACTCACCAGTGCAGTTGACACGCTTGTCAATGAGAGGGTAAATGAAATGTTCAACAACGGTGACGAGCCACCACCACAGCCCCACCTAGGCTGTTTCAAATCAGTCTCGGTAGACATGTACAGGATGCTCTGTGAGATTGCTCGCTTCCGCAAGATGTCACAGAAAGGAGGCTTTAACAAAGCAAAAGGTGTTGAGGTACAAAGAATTTCTTAGTGATCGTCTGACTGACTTCAACAGCTTCCGGCTGGTGGTCGAACCTCGACCCTCTCACAATATCGCGTACATCCGTGCAAATTTTCGAGCAGTTTGACCAAACTATACTTGATTGCGAACGGAAGAACCACGAAACCTGCTGGTGTGTGATGTTGCGACAGCACTATGGCCAACGACCATTCAAATGCGGCTTTGTTGGATGCTCCTTTCAGCGCCATGGGTTCGAGTCACACAAACTGCGAGCATCCCACATGAAGCATCATGACCGGCCATGGAAATGCAGCGTAGATGGCTGTGAATTTGCGGATGGCGGATTTCTTTCACGCAGAATGCGCGACGAGCACCTGGACAAGTATCACGCAGCGGATGCGACCAAAGCATCGCCATACCAAACTCCTCTAGACATTGACGACGTCCAGCCACTTTTATTTGACCTGGTGAGGGCCGACAAAGTAGACGCCGTGAGGGAACTCCTACCTACAATCCACAATTTAAGCCCGGCAATCCGACGTAAATTGGAGATTTGTGCAGCCTCTTCCGGGTCGACCGCCATGATCGACCTGCTTCTTCGGGGTACAGACTATGACGGATCTGAGCATGTGAGGGAAGCAATACAAGCATTGAATGTGGATGTGTTCAAATATTTACTGGGTCGGGACCAAGGTCAATACTCCAAGTTAGTTTTGACGCGATACTTCGGTGATGTATTGGATTCTGGGTCAGAATCCATCTTCAAAATCTGGAAATCTTACTTCGACCTTGAGCTCCTGGGCCAGATCAGGCTGCCAATGCTTGATCTGCTCTCTTGGGGAGGTCGTTTGAAACTCCTGCGGAAAGTGCACGGAAACCCGGAGAAGGAGTCTTGGGTCATTTCTGCGTGGGAGACGGTGCGTCGAGGAACGGGATTTACCGCTGAGATGTTGGGGGACATCTTGACAAATGTTGCAAGGACAGCTTGCTCTGTTAGACTCGCCAAATACCTAGTCGACCATGGCGCAGACGTGAATTATGGGCGTCCCAATGCTTTTAAGCCCATTCGACACGTTGCGAAAATCGACTCTGCTACGGCCGCAGGCCTGATGAAGTTCCTTCTCCTACAAGGCGCTGACCCGGACATTGCACCAACACGTACGTCGCGGAAAATCCAAGACGAGAGGGGACCAAAGTCAATCGCAAAGTGGTTGGGGATTTCGTGGGATGAACTAGTGGCGCAAACAAGAGAGGAAAGGGAGAGGGCAATTCAAGCCAATTCGGCGACGATGTTACCAGTTCGAGCTGTTGCAGAAACGGGACATGGAAGTCTGTGAGCTCGTCTGGTTTGGATTGCATCTGGCTGGGTGTCCCTCAGGCGTGGTGTGAATGTTCCCTTCTTTGTTCTTACAGAGGTGTGGAGAGGGGGACCAGCTGATAACTACACACCGTGCTGATGGCTGGCAAGTTGCCTCCGTAGTTGACGTCTCCAACGGCTACCGAAATGTTGCTTGCTTCCTCGAAGCTGGTAATATTCTCTGCTTTCTCGTCGCATCCCCGCAGCATGGGTCACAACAAGTATCAAGAGTCAGGGTGCGGTAGTGGTGGTCTCTGCCTTTGCCCGGAGGAATAGTTCCAGTTTCTAAGCCCCTCGCCGTCAGTTTTATGTCGGGATTGCACAAGGCAGACTCGAGACTCACCTTCCACCTCTTCTCGTCGACATCAGCTTGAGATATGTCCAAGAAATCCAGTGACCTAGCGACCAGTCTCAATTTATCCTGCTGGACCCATTCAATGTACTAGATAGGTACGCGTCAGCAACCGGACGATCTTTCGCGCTTCGGAAGGTATCGGTGTCAATAATTACCGTCTCAATTGAGTTGCGCACGATGTACCGAGTGATGAAGACTTCACGGTCTTGCCCTATTCGATGAACCCTGTCCACAGCCTGTGCCTCTACCATTGGATTCCACTGTGGCTCGAGCACGTGGACGTGGTTGGCGACTTTGAGGTCGATGCTAAAGGAACGAGGAACATCCCGGGTCATCAGTTTCAGACATCTTCAAGGAGAGTTGAATTCTTTTTCAGTTGGTCTTACCCTTCACCCGCAGCGCTTATACTGGCAAGCATGACAGTGCATCTGGGACTGTTTGTAAATTCTGTGATGGCCTTGGTTCGGTTATCAAGGCTCGTGTGTCCGTCCAGTCTCTGAAAGACAAAGCCGGCTCTTTGGAGAGCTGCTTGGACCAAGTCCAGCATTCTGGTCCAGTAGCTGAAAATGACGCTGGAGAACTAAGTCAGCTGAGGGACCAGAAGGGGGAGGTTTCTGGCGGGAGAGCTACTGTACCTTTTCGCAGGCCTGGATTCGTGCGACTCCCATGGACTGGCCTGCTCTGCACGAAGGTTCTTCAGGAGAGCCTCAACCTTGGAGGAGGGCGGTATCATAGCAGCACCCATACAGTCTGGGATGATGGCCGGCTTGATGATTGCTGTCCCTGTCCTGCAACATTTCGGGCATAGGGATTCCTCTCTGGCGTTGAGGTCTCCGTTCCGCAATGCACAGGTGGGGCATACGGAGTGCTTGCACAGACACTGAGTCTCGCTTGCGCTGGTGACATTGATATCCTCGATATCGATATTGGTGCCGCACATGAAGCATTTGGTCTGACAAGCTTGGATCATGT
Organism: Phialophora tarda; assembly: GCA_016109495.1. Lineage (NCBI taxonomy): Eukaryota > Fungi > Ascomycota > Eurotiomycetes > Chaetothyriales > Herpotrichiellaceae > Phialophora > Phialophora tarda. The sequence continues at coordinate 542,732 of JADWPL010000004.1, read as the reverse complement.
TCCAGTCCACTGAGGTATGATTCCGGCCTTTCCATGCGTCTAGGGCAGGCGGGGGTAAGAGTTGTTCTCCGTGATCGCAAATGAGACGCAAGAAGTTAATCAACGCCAAGATGTTGTCTCCTTTCCGTCGGCGAGATTTTGAAACCCCCGGCCCGGCTGATGAAGGAGCTGCGGCAGCGAGGTCTGAGCATCTTTGCTTGAAGAACTCGTAGAGTTCCTGATCCCTTTCTGAAAGCTCGACCTCTTCGACCTTTTCACTTCGTGCTGGCAGCTCACAAGATCCTCCGATCGATTTCTTTGTCCGTCGAAGACAAGTCGCCCCCACGAGGGTCCGAAGCCTCCCCAGGCTATCTGGGTTACGGTTCTCCAGGGGACGAGCGATCCAGTAGTCAAATCTGGACTTGTCGATGAACGGCGGGACGGCCAAAAAGCTCAATAGAGCTCCATAATCGTCGAGTGAGTTGTGGATTGGTGTCCCGGTCAGGCACCACTGGTTCTGCGATTTAATCCCGTTGGCTGCTTTGAAGATTTGAGACGACCTATTTCGAATGCGATGTGCTGTCATGGCAAAGGGTCAGGGAATAGCCGAGTCAATTGATAGAACGAGGACAGACCTTCGTCTAAGACCAGTCTATACCATTTCTTTTGGAAGAGCGGTCCCTTGGACTTCCATTCGGACCTCATAGTCTCATATGTCGTTATGGTAACGTCGTTGTGTTCCAGTGCGGCCGACGAGCGTTTTTTGGCTGATCCGTGGTATACGGCAACTCGCAATTTATTTGTGTGTATATGTCTGCCGGATGGTCAGGAAGCTCGATACAGCATTTGAACAAGCAATAACAACATGACATACGTCTCTATTTGCTGAACCCAGCCAGGTATTGCTAGTACAATCAGTTAGCAAAGAAGATCAACAGTGATCAAGGTCTGACGTACTCGACATGGGCGTGATGAGCAGCGTCGATCTTAATAGGCCTTTATCAGGTTGAGGCATTTTGTTAAGATCTAATAGATCAAGAGAGTTGCAAACGAGGGCCAGCAGACTCAATGTCTTCCCAAGGCCCATTTCCTGATGGAGATATCAGCCTCGCCGACTGCATGATACGTGAATCCAACGAGAACGTTGGCTGAACTCACATCGGCGAGAATACCCCCTCGCATCGGCTTCGGAGAGGTTTCTGGGGCTCCAGTGATCTGATGGCGGTACCTAAACGACGGCATGTTAGCGCTCGGTCCTCAACTCGTCGTAAGCGTCTAATAACTGACTTTGCTTTCCCATTGGCATTCGCATCCAATCGGTATAACGAAGGAAACGAGGACTTCTCGACAGTGCAACTTTCTTTCGCGATCATCCAGGATAAAGCAGTGAGCTGATGGCTACCGTTATGTCAGTAATGGTATCAGGTTTGATGGATTGTTGCTTACTGCTTCAAAGTCGATCGGAGACGAGGGCTAGGGGTGATCTCAGAAGGGATGACAAGATCGCTCGCAGTGTCGAAGATCCGCATGAACCTGCTTCTGTCCACTTCTTCCAGATCCCCAGCACCTTGTGCCGAAGAAACGTCGGAAGATATCGAGAGGTCCTCCAACAGCGGCATTTGTGATCCCGGACGCAGTAGGTAATGGGGATTCCAATATTCCATGTCTCGACCGCATTCTTCGATTGATGGGTGCCGCAAAAAGGCTTCGTTATTGGCAAGCAAGTCGCCTACAGCGGTTTTCTCGTTCTTCAGCCCATGGATGACGATCCGCACATAGCATTCGCAGGTGGGGCGTACGCCCTTCTCCCTCTTTGCAGATTTCAAGCTTGGCTTTTTCTTGGCGGCAACAAGATGTGCGGTCAACTTGACATTGAAGTCTCTCTGGAGCTTGCCCAGGGCGGGAAGCGTGACAAGACCAGCATATTTGCCCGTTTCCTGGAAGTGGAGTCTCATGCAGTCTCCGAGAGGCTTCATAGTGACCGCAGACACCATGACATCGTCGACGCCAGTGAAAGAGGATAGAGCGGTTGCTTCGATCTGCATGATCAGAATGTTTCGTGGCAAAGAGTACTCGAGACAGGGTACTCACCGCGCCGAAACAAACGTCGTAATCAACTTCGCATCCATCATCGACAAGATCTGGGTTGTGAATTCAACGTCAGCCGGCCCTTCGCAAGGCTGATTCAGGGGGTATTTGCTCACCAAAGTCTTCAAGGCTCGTTTTGCTGGACGTGTTAGAAGGTAGTGAATCACGAATGCTTTCGTCCCTTTCGGGGTTTGTGTACTTGGTCTCAGATACAGCGTCTCGATCATCCGTGGAATCAAAATCCAGCGGGGAATCCGATGCTGTTTCGACAGGTTTTATGATGTTTCCCTCGCAAGGTAGCTGATCGCTTGGGGTTTCGTCGCCTGAGTGTATTCGATCGGAAGACTAGTCAGATTTAGCTTCTGTGCACCATGTTGCGGCTCAATCAGTGATTTTACCTCGATGGAGTGGTGAGCCTGGAAAGAGCGATGCGAAAAGCATGTCCAGCCGGTATCAAGGATCTCAGAGTCCTGGTGCAATCCGACAGTCTGGGTGCGATGCCTTTTGGGATCCTGGACCGCCTCGTGTCCATCACCAGGCTCCGGGCGTTTACTACTGGCAGAGAGTGAGCGGGAGTTCACACCAGAGTGACTTTCGGCCATCAGTGATCGTTAAACGGTAAATTATTGCACATGGCACGATTCGCAAGGATTTCGAAAGGTGAATTCGCAGCATTGTTGGATGACACTCACTCATTTAACTATACACTAATGTTGTTTTCTCTGTGCTGGCAGCAGGCAAACTGAAGTTCGCCTTGCAGGGAGCCGGGGTGCGCCTCAGCAAAGCACAGCCTACCGCGAATAACGTCTCACTTTGGGTATTGGGCCATTTTGCATTCACCGCTATTCGCAACATCGCATCGACTCTTACCAAACCAACATGACGCAGTAATCCAGACCGCGGTGAATGAAGAGTAAAGGATCATACCCCTGTTGAATTTACAGTGTTAGTGGCAGTTGTTTTTCACCGTCATCTGTGTGCGGTAAACGGGAAGGAGAGGGCCAGCCGGCGTCCTCTTGCTGCAACATTGCCGAGCACGCGCACACCCAACTACATATCACGAGTCCAGCCACAGGTTACTTTACAACCACTGCATATTATTGCAGCTGGTAAGCTATTCTTACTATTATAGACCAGATCTTTTTTCCGTGTCTTTAAAATATGTAGTTGTTGCAGTGCTGTAAATTGCTTTTGCCCGGCCTTTTTGGTTCTCTGCAGTTGACTGCAAGTGTGGTGTACGTGATCCCACCGTACTGTAACCACTACCGCCAACACCCGCACGCACCCTTTACCCAGTAAGAACTGCTACGGACTCGCGAGCTACGAAAGATCGAGAGATAGACAAAACAGGTCGGGACTACTACCGGTACCTGTACCTATACCTATCCCAGTAGTCCGTCAAGAGGGCTGCTTGTACCATACCGCACGGAGTACCCTTTCTAATACAGCATGATATCCTGCACGCACATGCAATGACCTACAGGAATCACTACTGCCACGCTTTCGTCCTGCCGCCTACGCAATCAGTGGCGTAGGGCGACGAAGAACAGACATTGAAAGAAGATCCTAAACCCGAATTAGTGTCGAGGAACGCGCTGCTCAGGTCGCCTCCTCTAAGCCCCAGCGTGTCTTTGTTGCATTGCTGCATTACAGTACACAGGAGGTACAAGCCAGTTTGGCTGTTGGCTGTTGGCTGTTGGCTGTTGGCTGTTGGCATCCTGGATACAGAACATCCCCCGGCCGTCATCGTCTGCAAGTTTATGTGCATTACTGTGAAGCTCTATGTCGTCTAGCTCTAGCTCTAGCTCTAGCTCTATGCCGAGCGCCAATGCTATGCCAGTCCAGTTATGATGCCAGGAGACCGCCCAAGCTAACATCATGTGCCCAGCCCCATATGCAAACAACGCCGTCGTTGGTGTACAAACACTGGTGCTGCTCATTCCGCGCGCGCCGTGCAACCCCTGGGCCTGCTGCTCGACAGCACCTTCTCAATTGTTTCGACCCTCTCAATCCGAAACCTTGCCACCGAACCAACCTACCCCCTTCTCAACCGCCTCCTTACTGGCTGCGGTAGCTGCGCCGATCGTGCCGTCCCGGTTCCTCCTGACCCGTCCGAAGTTAACGTCCAAGTCCAGGAGAATCTTCAGCGCATTGCGACTCCGCAGGTACGGCAACGGAGCCTTTGCCTCCTTCAGTCCAATCCCTGGTTCCATCTTGCCTGCCACTCCAGCCGCGCCGGCGCCGATTTCTTGCTCACTGCCTGGGAAGGGTAGCACTGTGGACAAGACTTCATACGCAGCGAGGGTGAATCCGAACTGTGGCGACGACCGCAGGATGCGCGCGGGTCCGCCCTTGAAGAAAGCCTTGAATCCCTCGTCTTTCATGATCTTGCGAGCGCAATCTGACAGTCCCGAGTACGTGGCCTCGCCTTTGCGGGCTTCGACTTGCAGGCGCGTCTTGATCACGTCGCACGGCGTGGTGAGGTACGCGGCCGGCATGCCAGCGATCGCACCGGCGGTCAAAAGCTGCAGCACGCCGAGTTTCTTGTTGGGCGATTCGCCGAACATGTCACGCTTCAGATGGTTGTACGTCGGGAAGTAAATGGCGGAGAAGGGAACATCGCGCAGCAGGCAGGCCGAGGCCCCCTTGTAGAGACCCATCAGGCCGAGATTGCGCACGATCCACATGGCCGAGCGTTTGGGGACGGCGTCGGATTTCTTGGCCAGTTCACCTTGGACTTGCAGACGGATTTTGACGATTTCGAGAGGGTTGGTGAAGACCTATGCGGGCTGTCAGCGATCATGATGCGCCAAAAACAACAAAATCAAGGCAGAGCAAGGACGAAGAACTTACCACTTGACAAGCACCAGCCGAACCACCCGCAAAAATCTCGGCCCACAGGGGAATCGCATTAGTCTTCTTGTCCGTGAATTTGCCTCTCACGAGATCGTTCACTGTGAGTTTGATGGCCTTTTCTGGCGCCACGCCGACCAATTGAGGCAGCACGCCCGAGTACAAGCCCCTGAACCCTTCGTTCCGGATCACCTTTCTGGCACAGTCGATCGAGTTCTCGTACAACCGTTCACCGGGTCTCGTGCTTCGCTGGTTCTGCATGCGCGTCTTGACGAGATCGATCGGGTAGACCATGAAGGCACCGAACGCACCCGCGATAGAGCCCAGACCGAAATGATGCGCCGATTCGAGCAAGCTGTGCATGAATTGCCTAGATTTCGAGACAGCGCGGTCGGCGGCATCGGCCATGGCGGATAATCTTGCCCCAACGGTCTGGTACGATGCATCAAGGACCTTGGCGAAGTCGTCGAGACTGAGTCTTCCTTCCGGCGCATCCAGACTGGCAAAGTGGAACAGAATATCTGCCTCCATGGGTGTGTAGAGGGAGAAGCGGGTTAAGCGCGCGGCTTCATTGAGGAAGTCGGTGCGGTCGATCCTTCCGTCGCTGGACTTTGCCGTTGCGTTGCGGATGATCAGGTCGACAAGATCCATTTCGCGGATGACATTCTGGAACGCGCGGACGTTGGCGTAGGAGATCTTGGTACCGGCCGAAATATTGCACAACGTGCCCAAATTCTCGAGCACGTGGTCGGACAGCTTGTGGCCGGCAGTGGATCTGATGATCTGCTGAAAGTCCTCAGGGTCAATATAGCCATCTTTGTCCGTGTCATACAGGTGGAATGCCTGTCGAATCCGCTCGCCCTGCAGGCCACGCATCATCTGGGCAAATTGGGGGTACGTCATTTCGTGTCTCTTGTCCTTGCCCCCAATGTACAGAGAAGCCCACTCGGAGTTGAAGTCAAAGGCGATGCTGTTCTCTCCTTTGTATTGCTCGTATATTTTTTGGAAATCGTCTGATTTGACCAACCCGGTTCCGTCCTTGTCAAATAATCGGAACGCAATCTCGTACTCTGCATCGGCTTTGGCAAGGAGGTTGTCGAAGGCTGCCCACTCAGACATTGTGATTTTGCCCCGCTTCTTGCGGTCGGCGACCCCGAAGAGGATACCATACTGTTCGCGTTTGATTTTGTGCTGCATGTGACGGTCGCGTCAGCAATTGAAACGACAAGTCGGCAAGGGCAAGGTGGCCCAGCGACACGTGTGACGCACAAGGACAGCGACTCACGTAATCTTCTTCAGGCGGAGCAATAGCATTGATGAAGTCCTCCTCATTCATGTAGAGCTCATCATCTTCGTCTTTCTTTGCAAGCCTCAGGAAAGTGTTGCGCGACTCTGAGGATAAGTCTGGCGGAGCTTCTTTGCCCAACAGAGACTCCTTCATAGCACCCGTGACAGTCGCCATGGTGGCAGAGAAGGTAACTGTCGCCGTAGCGACCAGGTTGTTAGGGCAGGTTATTTCAGATCGGCGTAAGGTAAAGGAGGTCAACGAGTCGCAGGCCAAGCGCGCAGGTGATACCGAACAAAAGAGACGCGCAAGTGAAGTGACAGTGAGATGAACAGTCCTGTTGCTAATTCACCGCAGGCAAGATCGAATCGAAATAAGACGCGCAAGTGAAGTGACAGTAAGATGAACAGCCCCCGTTGCTAATTCACCGCCAAGCAGCAAAACAGAAGACAGGTATAAGGCGTGAGGTCTACCGCACCCAAAACTCTGGCATGGATTCTCCAGGGACGAAAGAAAGTTTCACCCTTTCTCTGACCCTTTCATCCTTCACCAGAGCGAAGTTTCGGAGTCGAGAAGATTAAACGGCGAAAAAATTGGAGCTCCCTGTCGCTTGCCTTTTAGCCGTGCCCTAACTGATCTAGGCATCCCGGTCCAGGGGCAACCGGCAGCCATACTGAGCTTGGTTTAAACCTCGGCGTTATGTTCCGCGAGCCGGATCGGTGGGATCTTGGCCGAGGTCTTGTACCGTGTAAATATTCAGAATGCATTGCTGTATAGCCACGCCAGGTCTCGATATTCTGCATGCCGCCCTTTTTCCCGTGTCCTCTTATCCAGCCTCTAACCCACTAAGGTACATGTAATGATATACTGATACATCGCATTCGCGCCGTATATCGGGACGCCGAACCAAACAGACCCAGGTCGTATCGTCGTCAGAAGTATTTGCTGCCAACAAGGCGGCGCAGTCCTGTGCTGTCCTTTTCACATTCACGTCGTATAGTGATAACCTCCTGCCTCCGAGAGGAGGTGGCCCACGGAAGGAAGGCTCTCTACGGAGGAAGACAAGCCCTGACCCATCTCGCTAGGTCGGCGGCTATGCAAAGGGTTCCCCAGGCTGATGCCACTGTCATCGGCATGGTCGTATGGTTCGTCCAGTGACGAGCCCCGTTCATACTCGCTCATGCCCGCTTGGCCAGAACTCGCTCGTGATCTGTTTCGCGTATGACTGGATCGTGAAGGGTTTCTCAAATTTCGAAGTCCTTGTTGGAACATCTAGACAGGTGACAATCAGCTTCCGCTTGAGACAGGCAATAAAAAAAATGGTGACATACCACTTTCTCGACGTCTGACAACGACTCTCCAAGCTCGTTGCATAGTGGCGCCCATATCGAGCTTCGGTGCTTGTGGTACGCATCCGTTACCCTTTGGATCCTGGCTTCGTCCCAATTTGTGTTGCGCACCTTCGCAAGCACCCTCTCATGCCTTTTCCGGCATGCATTAGCCGACTTCCCGGGGAAATGTTGCCGGTGTATCTCTTCCCACGACATCCCTTTAAGCTTGGCCTCCATGAGGACACTGTCTTCGTCATTGTTCCAAGGTCCGCTTTGCCCTGGCCTTGGAAGCGGCTCCTTTGGCATCTGAGGCACGGCAGGCATGGTATTGGGAACCGGCAGATATGTCGGCATCATGTGTTGCTGGTGATATTGTAGGCCGTGATCGGAGTAACCCATGCTGTGCATCTGCGGAGCGTTCCAGGTAGCCATGGCCTGTGGCATGCTGGCCACCATGGTCGTCGATGTTCGGAGGTTGTAAGGTGCTGGTCGCTGATATGGACGCTGTATGGTGGGCTGCTTTGGCATTACTTGCTCATGTACAGGCCTGGGAGTCGAGGCCTTGGTCGATGGAATGGCTGCGTACAACAAGGGAAAGGAGATCTGAATTATGAATTAAGAAGACGGTCGAGCAGCGAGCGTACAGAACCAAGGGACAGTAACGATTGAGTCGAACCCTCGAAGGTTGTCAGGGACTGGATGGCATGAGATAATGAATGCCTGGATGATTGAGCCTGACCCACGTTTTAAGGACGATTGCGACCAGCGCAAACAAACCTGCAAAAGAACCTCAAACACACAGGCGTCAATTTCAGATTTGCAAGAGACGCGACGGCTGGCATCTCTGGCCGCGACTTACCCAAGTCTCATATGTAAAACTGCTCGAGATCCATCCTTCAGGCGTCTAGCCTGCAACGGCGCCTCGGGGAAATGCACCAGGTGTTCGTCGATCGAGCATCGAATGTGCCCACCATTGGAGGATCCAGAGTAGAATAGCAGATGAAACTCGAGCCTTCCCGTGGGTCCGCAACGAGGTGGACCGTACCAACGTAGCTGCCGGAGTTATATTGGGAAGCGGTCCCTCCACGAGGCTCAAACGAGCCATTGGTAGCACAGTATCAAGCGGTTGACGATCAGGTCATTTCAGTAACCGCCGGCAGATATAACCTGCGTAGTTAAGAATGGCACCCAAAGGCGGCTTCGGGGAATTTTTGGACACGCGACCCCGACTTACCGGGAGTGGAAACCCTGCATGCCCCAGAAGTCTAAAGCCGTCTTGCTTCTGTGTATGGAGATTGGTCAGATTGACTCGAACGCCGTCTGATCGTATCTGAGGACGAGGGGCGTAGCCGCTCAAGGTCGAATCCACGAGGCTTTCAGAGGGCCGACACGATTTCGCCTCCCAGTCGTGGTTCCCCCCGCCCGCGACTTCGCTGTCAGAGTATGCAGTCACAGCCCAGCTCGCTCTATTCCTTTAGGCGACGCTCTGAATCCGTTTACGAAGAACTGTGTTCTTCTGCTCTGCTTGACTGAGGTTGGTGGAGCCGAAACCGAAGTCGCGTAAGTAGGCGCTTAACATCTCGCTGGGTCCTAAAATTAGCCACGGCTTTTGTGGAGCGATGTTATGCATGGCACCCACTCTTCTGTGCCCAATTGGACCATTCCAACCTTCAATCTGGCTGTCAGAGGCACAGCATCGATTGGTCTCCGAGGGCAACCTGGAGAAAGAAGCTCAGACAATGAAGTGAAAGCCGAAGGTGCAGAATGTGGAACAACCCGCCAAGACGCAGCGCGGGGGTTGGCTCTTTCCACATCCACATCGGAAGAGCCTCTACACATGCTCCGAACCTGGCAGCAGCAAACTAAGATACGAGATTCCGCTCCCTGGAAGAGCGGACTGGTTGGAGAAATCACGAGATGGAGCAGAAGAGGTCGATGGAGCAAGGTCATATATTGCTATTTGCTGAGAGTACCAGGTAAGAGACGGTGTCTCCCTGCTTCAACTCTTGAGGTCTTCTTCGACCAAGCCTCGAATCCCCGCGAGGATTGATCTGATGCCTTGCATTCAGATGATACATCATTCCCCCAAAAAGGGCATTAGCCGGCGTTCTCGTCCGCTCAGTGGTTCAAGTCGTGACACATCATATCGCTAATAATCAAACAAAAACGCTTCCCAGACACATCAAGTCCATCATTTCCGTGCCCATCTTCGCTCATCTCGAGACATCTTGACGTGGTTCCCGTAGTAATCCTCTTCCTCAATGGGAGTGACGCTGTACACAACAGGTGACTCCGAGAAGGACAGTTGTCGACGCTGTGTGGTTGGCTTGCTGGGCGACGACTTCTTCAAGATGCTTCTTGAGGAGCTGGAGTTGACATATGCGTATGTTGGCTGCTGCATTGTCGAGTAGCCACGCTGATTGAGTCTGGTGTTTCGTGCTGTTGGGCTGATGGGAGACGGTGGGATGGGTGACCTCAGTGGTGTCATGGGAGACTTGAGTGACAGCGTGGGTCTGGTGGTCTGGGCAGTGGAGATGTTCAAGGCCAACTTGGGCTTTGCGGATCGTGAGGCAAGCATATTGACGGTGAGTGGATTGATTACTGAGAGGCTGTGTTGGATGATGATGATGATGTTGCTGCTGTGTAGTGCTTTGTGCAGACTGTTGTGTTTGACTGTACTGAGACGCAAGAACTTCAAGAGTCGACTAATGGAAGCTGGTGATGATATATCAATGATATGAAGACGACAGTGGGGGGCAGGTGTTGGCAAGAATAGCAGCCGAGGTCGGTAGATGCAAATATAGAAATGGTCCAGCCAAATCTATAGCGCAATGAACAGGAGAGAGCTATGAATAGGAAACGGCCCAACAATCAATGTGTGGATGGAGAAGAGAAAGAAGCAGGTCGAGAAAACGGTCGGGTGAGGAGTTAGATATACATCTTGAAACGCAAAGAAAGTCGACCACCTGGTCGATGCTGGGCCGCTCGATCCTCATTCGCCCAGCCTCGACAAGGGGTCCGAGCAGGTGGCATGGGGAAGCCAATCACGACTCCCGTTGACGCGCTCACCTTGTGATACTCAGGCATATCTCACCGCCCCGTCCAATAGACAATGCAGCTTCATCAGGCACACGCCACTTAGCGACTGCATGTCTGGTGTGATCCAGTGCGACTCAATATCACGAGTTTCTCAACATGAATCCGGACCTTGATAGGAGGGATCTGCACCTGTTTCTCCCGGTCTGCATCTCTGCCGGATGCTTCTGCAGGAGACTATTGAATTTGAATCCTACCTGTTTTCCTATTTGGCGTTCATGCAGGTGTGTTATTGCGTGACAAAGGAGTGTCAACGCAATAGTGCCTTTCCATTCCATATTCGGTGTGCCGGGGGAGAACACACAAGCCGCGTGAACCAATAATGGGCCCACAATCTGCTAAGATGCAATCAATTTCAAAAGGCAATTGGGTCTTCAACCTTTCCGCCAGACTTTCAGACGTTGAAGATAGTCCAAGTTGGATAGCCAAATCCACAGGTGGGCGGAATGACAATAGGTGAGCATAGACATTGGTCACACAGGAAATGTAGACCACCCAAAGAGCATGCAGGGAGTCCCAGGATCAACCGGTGATCATGCTAGCAAGATCAGGAGCGGGAGGGACCAGACGGTCACGACTCTCAACTTAGCGGACAATATGGGTGATCCCAATTCGGACACTTGTGCCATCACCGCCTGCAGGCTGAGAGTCTCTTTGCCAGTGCACTTCAAGACTCAGGGTACTCGGTAGATTGCATGTCGCAGTCATACTCTAACTCTCGAATCTCGTCGATTGAGACACGAGGAACAGCAACGCGGAGGTGTACGGTAAATGTGCAGTCTTGCCAAAGAGGGCACAAAGCAAAGATAACGGCGCCCCATGAGTATCGACACGCCCGTGGGACGCAAGCTGCGTTCGCGTGGGTGGTGGAAGGAGCCGTTGAGTACAAATGGCGCACGTGAATCAGAAGTGACGACCTTTAAAGTCAGTATGCTTTCCCCATCTTGGACGTACCTGATTACTGCTCGAGGTCCGCAGACGCTCGCAAACACGACGATCGCTGTTGTACCAGCTGCAGATGTGTCGTTTGGCAGTTGGAGGCTTATGCCGCGGAGCGCCAAGCCAACACATCGTGGGCCATGGTACTGTCCTGATGGACAGATGACGTGCAATCGACGGAGGTGGTTTAGAATTGCTGGTGAAACTACTGGCGTATGGAGCTTGGCGTATACGGTGTAAGGCGAGTCATTTCTTGGGTTATCTCGATTGCAATGCGTGTCAAGGCGAGCATGCGAGGTGGATCTTGACGCCGATTATGGTTGTGGCGAAGAAGGCGAACTATCGAGGCTGAAGGAAGGTGCGCTGAAGGAAAATGTGCTGACTGATTGACTGCCGCAACAGGATTATGATGATAAGCAGTCGAGTGACAGAAAGAAAGCCGCAGCCGAAACCGTTGTGATACATGTCGACACCCAAGTCGTCAATAGCGGTAATAGCGTCAATAGAGCTGAGCAACTGAGGCTTGCTTGTGGTGCCGTTGCTCAAACAAGACCGTGATACCGCTGCGCCGAATGAAGTCGACCATTAACCTGATCCGAAACAACAGGGTAACGCTTTTGTGACCGAAGCTAGGGGGGTGTGCATAGTGCAAATACATCGTGGGAATCGAAAATGATTGCCTCGGGTCCCGGGTTCCACAGTCTGGGGAAGATGAAGACAGGGCCGCTGCTGAGCCTCATTTGCGTCCGTTCGCTTACCTGCCGGCGTAACGATCATCACGAGCGTAGTCTCGGCCACCAGCGTAGTCACGAGGGGCCTCCTCCCGAGCAGCTGGGGGGTAGGCGCCACGTTCGCCAGCACCTGCGCGGTCGTAGTATTCACGCCGGTCACCTCGGTCACCTCGGTCTCCGCCACGGAAGCTGCCGCCGCCGCCGCCGCCGGCATAGCCTTCGTCACGTCTGCTGCTGCTCTCATATCGATCAATGCCGCGACTGCCGTAACTATCGTCTCGTCTGCCTCCATAGCCACGTCGGTCATCGTCATATCGAGAGCCGCCGCGGTACTCGCCACCGCGATATTCGCCACGATAGTCATCACGGCGCGGAGGGTAGCCTCCACGACGATCTTCGTAACGATCACGGTACCCACCCCGTGACGATGGGCCACGGAAGTCGCCTGTTCAGAGTCAGCAGAAACTTCTCCTGTTGTGACGCAACACTTACCACGCTTGGGAGGACCAAAGTATTTTCCTGGCGTGGGAGTGCGAGGACGGGCACGACGAGCCTTTTCGATGCTCAGAGTGCGACCCTCGATGACCTCGCCTTGCAAGCCCTCCTTGGCAGCCTCAGCTTGATCGTTGGACACCATCTTGACAAAGCCGAATCCACGGGACTCCTTAGTATGGGGGTCAAGCATGATAGAGCAGTTTTCGACATCCCCGTACTTCTCGAAGAGGCGGGAGACATCAATTTCGGTGAGGCGAGGGTGGATTCCGGTGACAAAGAGATTTGAGCCGGTGTTGATGGACTCGTCGTCAGCATCCTTCATGCGCGTGTCGGATGGAGGCGGCGGCCTGGCACGGTCGGTTAGCAAGAGAACAGAGATGGAAAGGGTCTGATGGTACTCACGGTCGGTCACGGCCGTTGGGAGATCGGCTACGGTTGCGGTCATCCCGATCTCCTCGAGGTGAGGCAGATCGGTCGCGGCGTTCATAGCCACGATCATCTGAAGCTGGGTCAGACAAGGACTATCGCACAGGATTGACGATCAAGCAGCATACCTTCGTAGCGAGCAGCAGAGTCATCGAAGTCGGCCATGATGCGCGGCTGAGGCTGAGGTTGATATTGATCAAGGGGCGAGTAGGTTAAATCGAATTTGTAGAACGTGATTCACGAGGCGCGGGCGGCAATGAGACACCGAAGGGAATTAGGATCCGCTTCTGGAAGTAGTGGTAAGGCGCTGATTGCGTTGAGATGGAAAGGTTGATGACTTCTTGCGACAGTCAATTGTTTATGAGGCTGCGATGAGATGACCACGCAGGCGAAATTTCCAAAGTCGACACGCGCCAAGTCGGCTGATGACGCTAACGGAATCCGGAAGCGGCGAAGCATTTTTTCCGGGAGCGGCAAGAATGGAACTCCACGTGGAGGCTGGAGCCTCGTCGCTACAGTACCAGGTACCTATGTACGAACCTCAACACATGGCATCCAGGTGGCACCCAATGAAGGCTGTCGCTCATGATCCATGCTCCTTCGGGCACATGTTTCCGACAGTGCTCATCATGGGTGCTAGGTGATTTTGCAAATCGGCCTTTGTTGTCACATTCTCCAACGAGAGACCAAATGGGCATGTTCAGAAACACAGCTGTCATAGCATCGCCCGGGCAGCAGATCTCCTGAAAATAGGGAGACGGCATACTGCTAAGGAGTACTGAGATACGTTTGACTGGCTACCACGCAAAATCTGTTCCTATCCATGCGTCGACTTCAAAGGGACAAAATCTTAAGATATCAAGCAACCCATGCGTACACGTCGCTCATAAATGCATAGCCTGCTCTGTTACTGCATTACCACACAGTTTTTCTACTCATCCCGGCGGAAAGACAAGAGAGAAAGCAAAATCAAGCTGGCTCGCTCTTGCAGGAATCTTCTACAGGCTGGGTCTGTTGAACGGTTTTCTTTTAGTCCGAGACTTTATGACTCCAACCCAAGAATGAACAGCTGTGTGAACTTTACGAATGAGCATCTTGAATTGTACTCTAACAATACTCACTCACAGGCGCCACTCAAGCAGGGTCACTCATGACCAGGCCAATTCATACATCCAATATTAGTCTTCCCTCACACTCATCTCCTGTTGCGGAAAGACCTGGTACCCCAATCCGAGGCCTTGTTTCGCTTGCCCCTCAGCATTTTCTTCTTGACCATCGCATCTACGGTCGTCCCTTCTGCCTCCTCCCCAAGGGAAATGCCATTGGCATCTTCGACCATTTCGTCGCCAGGACCTAGCCCCTGAAGCTCGTCTTCGTCCATCTCACTAAGTTCTTCGCTCATGTCGCGTAGGACTTCTGGGCCTGTCCAGCGCTCTTCAAAAATGGTAGTGCCTTCAGGGTCGAATTGCGCAACATACCAGGGAATGCCACCCTCGACCGGGAGGGTCTGTGAATGCCCCTGCAGACTCATTGGAGGTGTTGGGGGTTCCACTTGTTGTGGTTGTTCTGATGGAATGTCCCCACTTGCATGCACCTCGTGCCTGAACCCGTTCATAGATGCCGGCGGAGTGTTTGCTGACACGAGTTGACTCTCCATGGATAGATCTTCGTGCTTGACCAGGACGACTTGTCCATTTGGCGCTTGAGACTCCTTGACCGCTTCTTGGATCGGAGGCTGCTCATCGCCTGTGATCGGAGCATCCATCATTTCCACCTCGCCACCGGCAGGGCTGGCAATACAGCCTTCGGGCTTCAGTTCCACTGACTCGAGCACCGGCATCTCAATCGAATGAGCCATCGAGCCTCGGCGAGAAAGGAGCGCTTCATCCATCTCCCTGATCTGGTCGGCGTAGGGGCGGCCATTCAACTCCGCTTCTTTTCGAGTTGCATCGTCGAGGAGCGGTTCGATTCCCTTGACTATGCGGCGTGCAAGCGTTCGTCGATCCCGTTCCTCGGCAGACATGTCCTCAGCCCTGCCGCTCACAAGGCCAATCAGTTCCGATATGCTTCCCGCACTATTGCCGAACTCCGAATTGATCGCCAGCACCATATCGTTGGAGAAACTTGCTACCGTGGTGTGTGCCTTGCTGAGCACTTTGCCGCGCAATTCTAGTAGGCTGTTCCGGAAAAGTCCTCTATCCAATCTATGGACCGTCAGCTTAGCACCTCACGATTTGATCTGTGACAACTTACTTGAGCGCCTTCTCGACGATGGGCTCCAGGAGATGTGGTATGGGAAAGTAGACGGTATCGACGACATCTTTGAGCAGTCGGGCTTCCTCCAGCTTCGCAGCTTCACGTTGTTTGATCAGATCACAGATCTGTACAATGCGTTCCATGTCTTTTGCTAATTTTTCGGCAAAATCAATGCGGCGATCTAACCTCGCACGGCCGGCTGCACCTTGAGCCTTGTAATCGCGACGTGTGACTTCGAAGGAGCTGAAAGTGTCCATCTGTAATTGTAACCGCTTCAGAAGGGCGGCGCCTCTCCGTGCCTCGCGTTTCAGGGTCCAGTATTTGCAGATCTCGGAAACAAATTCCTTCTTTTTCTGCACGGTAAATCTGACCAGAGACTCTTCGATCGACTTTAGTATGACCTCTGGGATCACGGGGGCACCAGAAGGGAGTCGCCAAACCGTCTTCTGCTTCTGACCTTTCTTGTTCGTAAGGGTGACTTTGAGATGGCCTCTCTCCGCTGCAGCAGTATCATGGGTATCGTGGATTGCAAGGGCGGATGCACGGCTGTCCGCCCATATCTGCCCCTTGAAATGTTCCTTGAAATACTTGACCGCCTCTTCATAGGCCCTATCGGTATGATGCTGACGCTTCCATTCACCAGGCGTGTGTTTATGGCAATACGCTTTCAGCTGGGATGCTTCCATCAGAGTATTTTGTCCACCTCCGGTTTTCATCTGCAGAAACAGTCCCGCTTGGCGAGCACACGTCAGGTGGAACGGTTCGTAACAGCGGCCGTCACTGCACTGGATGCTGGCACCCATCTCTTGCTTGCAGATATAGCAGATGAGCTTCCACCGGCTATGGGGCACCTTCTCCACGTCCGTAATCGGTTCCATTAGTGAAGGATTCCCAATCGTAACCTCTGGTATCCAGATCGCACAGAAGAGATGCGCCCACTTCGAGTTGTTCGTCTGTTTGAACGCACCTCCCTCATTTGGACAAAAGATACAGCTGGGTCGAGAATTCCCAACAAGCTGACATTTCCTGCATAGCCACTGGCCCTCAGGAATGTAAGGTACGCCATAGCATTCTTGATGGACGGCTAAATCGCAACCGTCACAAAACACTATGGCGTTGGCGTTCTCGCAATCGCCGTCGTCACATATTGCGCACTTGCTGTCGGGCTCTTCGCCGGAAGGTTCTCCATTGACCGCCGCAGCGGAGCTTGAGCGAGGCCGCTGTGTTTGGGGAGCCTTTGGATTCGGCTTAGGTATCCTCTTCTCCAGAGCATGCCACTCTTTTTCGATCTTCGTCATGGTGATCTCGAAAATAGCGGGTTTAATGCTTTGGACGTCATACTTGGTGCGTCCCTTGTTGAAGGCCTCCAACCATTTGACGTCTTGCTCATCCATGTCATACTCGACGCGGCCGACACCACTGCCACCTATTGCAGAGTTTTCGCCATTGACAATCAGGTCTGGGCTAAGATCGAGATCCTCTTCCGCCGATCCTTCCATCTGTCTTATGAGCGTGCGCTCCGGCCGCAGAAATATTTCGCTCTCCTGATATCCAACATTCGCCATGGACTTGTCCACAAAGTCGACCTGCGCGATATCTTTATTTTGCTCATATGACACAAACGGATCGAGCTCCCGGTACGAAGGTTTGGGCAATGTCAGACGTTCCCGCGGATTGGGACCTGGCATGGGTATGACTTTGGGGACCTCAGGTGTCAAAAGCGCGTGTACCATGGAGTTTTTGGTGCGATGCGGTCTCCCGGGCTTACGCTTAAGAGGCGTAGAGACACCGGGCGGAACACCGCTCCCTCCGGCGACACTTATGCCATCATCGGTCGCTTCATCGGGCGCTGGTTTCTTAACCAGGCCATCCACCTCTTCTGATGGGATGACCGCAAAGTCACCATCGAGATCAAGGTCAGGGTGAAACTCCTCCCAACCGCGCTCTTCTCGAGGTTTGTAGCCGTCGCCGTGGGTGACAGCGGCAGAAGCTGCAGCTGCGGTACTGTATCTGGGACGGGCGCCACCTCTGTTCCTACTTCTGGCCGAGTATCGCGGGGTAGTGGCGATTGCCTTCTTCCGTTCCCGGGTAGGCCTGGGGCGGGTGCGGGAAGCGGTAAAATCATCCTCTGCTTGAGGTATTCGCGTTGTAGATGGAGTGCCCTCGTTATCGACACGTCTTCTTCCGCCTGTTCGGGAGGCAGGGGTCGGCTTGGGCGAAGGTGCCGCCCTCAGCGAAGTACGAATGCGTTTGCGGGGAGGCTCTTCATCCTGGAAGGTGGCAAGAAGTTCGGGGTCTATATCGCTGACAACCTTTGGATACTTTGTTGCTTCTCTGCGTGGCCGTGCTCTTGCCTGCGCAGACCTCAGTGGGGCCATTCTGCCGGCCCTGTGACGGGCAGTTGACGCGACTGAGACCAACTAGGAGGCGCAGGCGGATTTCGGGTCGGGTTCGCGTGTGAAAGATGCCATCCAGGCTGGAAAGAGTGAGGTGGATTGAAACGCAGGGGGGCGAAAGCCACGGCAGTGGTAGGAGATGCCAGCGGGGGATGTTGTTGGGTGTTCTGGCCTCGCGGTTTGCAGCAGGATCGCATGAGTGTCGTCTCTACAAGATGGCCGTCAAATGTCGATTCGGTTAAGCGCGACTCCCGACGATCAAAAAGTGGGCCACGCTTGCCGGTTGAAGGCTTGGCGTCGTATTTGCGGGTCGGTCGCGACTATTCGCAATCACTTTCACCTGGCAGTCACCACTCTGTTGTTATGCCACACCCTCTCTCCTCCCATGAATCCCAGCGAAGAGTAAGTAGATACACACTCGTCCAACTCTCCGTCTGCACCCTCTCTCCATCCCCATTGTGTATGGTACGCTCACCCAATGGCAAACAACAGAAACCGCGCCGGACGCCGAGGAAACGATTCCCGAGGTGCCACCTCCAACCTGCATCGTCAGTCGACATCTGCCTCTGCAGTATCCCGAGATGGCACCAATGCCAATCAGAACAGAAGAGGAGGAAAAGGACCCTCGAACTTGAGCAAATCCACAGACAACGTCCACAATGGTCCCGTTACACCTGCAGCCTCTCTTCCGCCACCAGATGACCATGTCCCCATGGCGGGGTTCAATGCTGGGGCTGTCGAGGCCATGCTGAAGCATGGTTACGAGCCCAAGATCACTCTATACAAGCCAGATGCGAAGTTACAGACCCCGACTCCATCTAGTCCATGGGGCGCAAAGCGTGAGCACACAACGTACCCACGCACTATAATAACTGACGCTGTTTTCAGCTGGAGCCATGGCCAATGGAAAGGACTTCTGGCTTGATCTTCGCAGACAGGTAGCCGCTTTGCAACAGACGGGTGGTATTAGTCAAGGGGGCTGAGGTCCGAGTTCGGTTCAGTCAGCATCAATCCGCCATTCTTCAGTGGCTTTAGGGGAGGCGTTCGTCGAGTGCATTCTAAGATACCCACGGGGTCGGCGCATCTTTCAGCATTGCCAGGATATCGCATGTACACTGAACAACGGGCAGACGTTGCGTCCATTGTGTTTCAACAACGGCATGTATCAGTGGCTACCAGCCCAGATTGAGCGATTCAGCATTGTCACATAACTTGGTTGGTTAGTTATGTCCATCTTGTGAGCAGTCAGGCACCACGAGCATCTTATATGATTGGATTCTGTCCGTATCGAATGGCATATGTTGCTATGGCCTAAGACTCCTCTGCGCCTCGGGCTTTGACCTTCCAGATGGTGGCCTGCAAGCCGACGAATGCCTCGGGTCTTTTTACCATCCCAAAAGTAAAGGATGCATTTCACAAGGAATCCGCAAAACATGGCGCTATAGCCTTAAATGAAAGAGAATTCGTGCGCCAGCACACAGCTACTGTCCAGAAATTCTTGGTCTTGATTCGGCTTTCGCTACTCGTGACGAGCCTTACACCGAGATTGTCATATTTTTGGGAAGCCCTGCTTGGCGCAGTAGGCGTAAACTACGCTTGTTCACCAACGGCGATGGTGTTCGCCCTATCAAGATCTTTTGTGCATGTGCATCACTAATGCTGGCGTGCGACTTGTGGTATTGCCTACGCCCTCTGCTTCCGCCCTTGCACCCATCCCCACACGACCATCAGCCCATCATATGAACCACAGCGATTGCTTCGTCTTTCGACAATCTCTCCACAAAGTGTGAGAGAAGACAATTATGCGACCATCGTGCTTGCCGTCGCGCTCTCGTACTTCCAGTTGGGTTGCAGAACACCAACGGTCTTGTAGTATCTGCTCAGACGGTGGATTCTGGATTCGATCAAGATGAGTCGGAACTTGGAGTCCTTGTCCTTGCGGTTGCGCTCCAGGTGCTTGCGGACGGCGACGGCCTATTATTCACAGCGTTAGTTACCGCGGTACATGATAGGGTTGAATCTTCTCCAGCATGGGACGGGAAATGATGATGGTTGCGTACCTTCTTGATCAACATGTAGAGGTCTTCTGGGATTTCTGGTGCAAGACCTGTAGAATGTCACTCTGTCAGTCTCATGGGACCAATTTCAGAGGCTGTGCTGAGGATATGTTTCGCCAGTCGTGTAGAAAAGAGGTTTGAAGCAGCATTGCGTTGCTGGTCCTTTTTCTTTTTGCCTCCTCCTCTCACACTGGAATCATTCGGGATGCGCTCATACCGTTCGACTTGAGGATTCTCAGAATCTTGTTACCTGCGCCCCCCAATGTCAGCAAATTTCTGCGCCAAGTGCCAGGTGATCGAATGCATGGGATTTGGACTGACCAGTAACGACCTTAACCTGCGCAACACCATGGCTATCCCTCAGCACGACACCGATCTGCGACGGGGTAGCGCCCTTGCGTGCAAGCTTGCAGATGTTGTCGACGACCGTCTCGGGCGTGGACTTGAACCAGGTGGGCACGGAGCGGGAGTACGGGATCGCGGAGGCGCTGATGCCTTTGCCTTTACTGTGAAGGCGACCCATCTTTGCGGTTCTTGAGGGGAGCGTGGATTGAGATTATCGTCAAATGTCGCTTGGTGAGAGAAAGTTAGAGCGCAGCTTTGATGGGCGGCCAGTGTGGGGTGGGTCCGCCATAACTCTTGGCATCTTTTGAAATATTTGACAGCTTCGGGGTTTCAACTGTTGGCGAATTTGTTTCTCTGCATGGTTTTGGTTCAACTTCGATTTAATTCTCTGCTCTTTTTCGTCTTCATCCTCGCTGAAAGAAACTGCCGTGAGCTCATCATGAAGGACCGTGTTTGACGCAGCGCTGCCCGGGATGGATGCTTGGTGACTTTCCTCCGTCGAATGCACCGCCTCCGGGTTCCAGCCATTCATCTAGGTACGTGCTTTTTATTTCCCTTGATTCTTCGCGGTCGCTCTTCTATGATGACAAACACGAAATTTTTATTATTTCTGGTACCTCTTATGCCAGAAGGGAAGCCCAGCAGGGTTCTCTTCGATGATCTAAATGGACTTCTGATCTCTTGTTCTTTGTTCGATCATGCTCCTATCCTCCAGGGTCGGAACCTCGAGAGCTAACTTGGTTCATGACGCAGGGTTAGATATCTCGCGCAGATGGTGTGGTTCTGGAATGACATGTGGAGCGAAATCTGTCCTCAGGCATCTGTATTATTGGGCTCCTCGGACGTTCTGAGGTTTCTATCCCCGCGTACACTGTCTCTTGGGCTTCCGACCCATTGCTCTTCATACGGCACAGAGTGGAAGTTGTGCACCTTGAATGCTGAATTTTGCTTTCCCGTCGCCCCGCTACTGAAAGGGTATCATATTTTCTTGCCTGCAACCATGCAAAATCTTCAACATGAACGCCATCGCTATGCAACTTAAAGTCCTGTCACCCATTCGCTCATGATGTCCCTCCCATATCCGTATCACCGTCTGTTGCTTGATTTGTAGCTCTTTCTTCCTCCTTAATCCCGTTGACGGATGGAACATCGGGTGTGACTGTTTCTTGTGGCATGGATATCTCATTCCCCTGCGGAGGCGGTGCTTGCTGTGTAGAGACGTCGGATGCCTCGTCCATGAGGACCTCGGGTTGCTCTTGGACATGTACTTCTTGCGGCGGAATAATTGTCGAAGATTGCAATGCTGCTGGAGGCGCTGCTGCTGGAGAGACTGCCACTGGAGACGCTGCCGCATGAGGCGCTACTGCTGGAGGCGCTGCCGCTGGAGGTGGTGCTGCTGGAGGCGACGCCGCGGAGTCTGCATTCGCCTGCTCTACCGGTTTAGGGTCTTCAAAATTGTACAGAAATCTTTCGCGGATATTGGTCCTGTCCGGATTGCCTTCGTAGAGGATAGACTGGTGTATCAGACATTCTCCCAGCCATTGGAGTGGAAATTCCGCTCTATTCGGCCATGTTAGCGCTATGCCTCTGCGGGAGTGAACAGGGCTCTCCCTAGCCCTCGGACAGCACATACTCGGCATTCAAACTCTCGGTGATGGCTTTCTTCAGGAAAGGCGCGACGCGCGCATTGAGGTAGTCTCGTAGTGGAACTTGTTGTTTAGTGTTTGCAGCATTGGAGATCACAGAGGGCGTGTTTGGAGCGGCTTGCGACATAATGACGGCCGGGATCTCCAGATAGACAACGGGGGGGCCCACTGGATGTTCTCGTCGGTGTGGACGTGTTTGAAACAGAGTCAGTGATGCATGCGAACAGAACACGGCCTTGGAGGATTGACGGGGCCCAAGGGAAGGTTTCCCGGAACATTACGTCCCACGTGACCACCATCATGTTCAGAGCGGGACGATAGGACTTGCTATCGACTTAAAGTGTCAGTCAGGGTTTAAGGGTTCAGTACTAGAGTGTCCCCGCTGAGGCATCTTCTAAGCGGTCCACTATATTTTCCCCGAGAAGGAGGTCGTCGGTGGTGAAAAGATACAGCCGCGGATATGGGTCGACAGCGGAGAGTACATTGTTATTCAGAGACACCCGGGGGCGGCGACAAGCATGAGCAAGTGCCTGAAGAACGAACATTGGCAATACGTATCCTAACAGGCTGGTATAGGCGAGTGGAATTTATACCTATCCATCAGGGACACCCAAACGAGTTTCAACAACGGTATACCGGCGATACAGGTCATCCGACGTCGGAATCTCGAGATGAGCACTTTCCATTTCCATCTTTAGAGCCAGCCCTTTTACCCACGGCCATGCTTGGTGACCAAACTCGCCCAATCTAAGCCCATGGTCCCGGCTATCTCATGACGCTCAAAATTTCTCGTTCCACGGCCTGTCCTAGGGACTCGGTGGTGCCCTTGTCGCCTCCCATATCTGGTGTAAGGGTTTCGGGATCTGCCCGTGCCAGCACGGTTTCGATCGCATTCAGCATACCTGCGGCGGCATCGCGGAAACCAAAGTGTGCTAGCATCATTTGGCCGGCCCAGATCATGCCCACGGGGTTCGCTATCCCCGTGCCCACGATATCCGGTGCGCTGCCGTGGACGGGCTCGAATAAACTGGGGAATTGACCCTCTGGGTTAATGTTTGCGGACGGGGCGATGCCGATAGTCCCCGTGCAGGCCGGCCCTAGATCACTCAGAATATCGCCAAACAAATTGCTTCCTACGATAACATCGAACTGTTCCGGCCGCAGTACAACCCACGCTGTTAAGATGTCGATGTGGAACTTATCGACGTTGATATCCGGGAACTCTTGGTGCATCGCCTTAACTCTCTCATCCCAGTACGGCATAGTAATACTGATCCCGTTGCTCTTTGTCGCGCTTGTCAGGTGCTTCTTTGGTCGGCTTTGGGCCAGATTAAAGGCGTATTTAAGGACTCGATCGACGCCGACGCGCGTTATAACCGTGTCTTGGATGACCACCTCTCGACTGGTGCCCTCGAAAATCTTGCCGCCGATACTGCTATACTCGCCCTCGGTGTTCTCCCGCACCACCCAAAAATCGATATCGCCAGGGCTTTTGCCGGCCAGCGGACATTTAACTCCTGGCATGAGTCGACACGGTCGTAGACTAATATACTGGTCGAATTCGCGCCGGAACTTAAGGAGACTCCCCCAGAGGGTGATGTGGTCGGGCACCCGGTCAGGCATTCCCACTGCACCAAAGTAAAGCGCGTCGAACGACATCAGAGTGGTTTTCCAGTCACTGGGGAGTAAGTCGCCATGCTGCTCGTAATAGTCACAGCTGGCAAAGTCGAACTCTTCGAATTCAAGTCGCAGGTTGTACGCGGCCGCGGCGGCTTTCAGGCATCGCACGCCCATGGGCATCACCTCCTTACCGATGCCATCGCCCGGGATCACGGCAATTCTCAGGGGTTTGGAAGCCATTGATGATGATGATGTGAGTGAGGAAATTGAACGCCAGAGATGACACAGACTCAGCGATGGTCGCAGATCGTCCGCAAGCCAGATTCAAATACTCATTGTCGGCCTTGGTCGAGCTTTAAAAGCCCAATCTGGCCGCCGGAAGAGGTTTTGCCGGCGGTTATACATGTAGCCATGAGGGACCAAACCACCCGGAGGGACCCCCAATGTACCGGAACGGCACACGTGCACACATGGACGCCACCGCCACGCCTTGTGGTCCGCTCATTTGCTCCCCTGGGCTTCGTCCATCGTCGGTCGAGACCGGTGCACCCATGTCCATCTCCGCTGCGTTCAAGGGATAACCCCGAGTGCGGGAGCTTGGCCATGACCTCGGTCCGCCGAGAGACGAGAGGGTGAGCCATTTCTTCTCCGTGGAGAGTGACGATTACCCCCTGGGATCAGGGTGATTCGGGGCGGTTGAGCCATCCTTCACACCTATTCCTGCGTTGGCTGTCTGTCGATCGCTCCGCTCGAAACCCTTGGCCTACCGAACACTTACGGAGGCCATGTTGCCCGCTCAGACCGTGCGTTGGCTGGCCTCTGGCCGCGGTGGGCTCCCAGTCCAATCGACCCCAGCCAAGCATAACGTCTACACGGCAAACAGGTTTGTTTGACTGGCGACAGGGAAGGGAAATAAAATGCTTCCTCGGAAACGACGTTGATGTTTAATTGTTCTACAGACAAATTTTCGAACAGGCATCACCTGCTCACTAGCGGCACTGTTCTGGCACCACGCTCAGAAGCGGCTCGCCACACACGCCGCGGCGTGCGTTCTCCATTGCGCACGCCTCCATCTTCGCCAAGGTCTCGGTTGTGTGCGTGCCCAAATGGGGGATCAACAAAGCCCGATCGTTTTTCAGCAGCCCTTCTTGCACGATGGGCTCATTCTCGTAGACGTCGAGCCCGACCGCGGCTATGTGGCCCTCGTCCAACGCGTCTGCCATGGCGGCCTCGTCAATGATGGCGCCGCGAGCCGTGTTCACAATGATCACGCCCGGTTTCATCTTCGCGATTTGCTCCTTTCCGATGAGACGCCGTGTCGCGCCGGACAGGGGCACGTGCACCGATATAATGTCACTGGTGGACAGCAGTTTGTCGAATGACACATAGGCCGCGCCGGCCGCCTTCTCGGCGGGGAGTGGATTTCGATTGTGGTAGACGGGTTGCAGTCCAAATGGCAAGGCACGCTGCACCACCGCCTGGCCGATGCGGCCCATGCCGAGAATCCCCAGGACCTTGCCTTGGGGGTCGTGGCCAAAGCCGACCCCCTGCTTGAATTTGCCCTCGTGGATGGCTTTGATGCCGGGGTTGAGCTGTCGGAGGGTTCCCAACAGCAGGAAAATGGTCAAGTCGGCCGTAGCTGCGGTGACTGGATCCGGCGCGTACGTGACAGTGATGCTGCGCTTGGTGCAGGCAGCCACGTCGATCTGGTCGTAACCGGCCCCGTTGTGGCAGATGTACTTTAGTGATTGCGGAAGATGGCTGATGAAGTCCTCGTCGAAATTGCCGGCCACCTGTCACGCAGGGTTCAGCAAACGATGCGGCGCGTTCGACGGAGGATGACTTACCACCCCGCTTGCGGAGGTCCTGTAGATAGCATCGATATCTTTGTACTTGCCAGTGACATCTTTGAAGAATTCTTCGCGGGATCTGCTCGTCACCACCTCGACATTCGCGGACTTGGTGAGGCTGTCGAGGTCCTCCAAGGCGTGACGGACGGGGTTGAAGCAGAGAATGCGAGGCTTGCGGATCTGCATGTTTGCGCACAAAAGTGTAGACGTGGTCTATCTGGCACAACCCAGACAGTCTGGCCGGAAAGCCCATAAATATCTTGACTGCTGTCTGAGGGTTTCTCGCGTGGAGAGCCTCCGGTGCCGACGCGCCCGGCATTATATCGCCTGGTTTAGCCGGCGCAGAATGAGGCGGCAGATATTCCTCCGAGGGCGCCAGCGCCCCCCCCCATGATTCCCGCTCCCGGCCTACGCGTTAGTTCCCGATTCCCCTGCCCCCAACAGAATAGAACAACAAGGGCCGCCCATGCTATGCAGAGTACTTGAATACAAAGGGAGGAATTCCTGATACATGGAGCCTAGAAAGCAGTCCATTGGACGTCTGTTACAAGCTGTTGGAGCGAGTTCCATCCGGCCTCGTCGAAGACCATATCAAGCGGATGGTTTATGTCCGCATCCGCTTCCACTTGCCACGAGTTCTCGTCGGGCAGTATGGCTGGCGATCCGGCCGAGCCGTAGTAATCGAGATTTTGCCAGTCTGGCACGTACGGCTGTCGTAGTTGGGGCTCTTGCTGGCGTGGCCAGCTTGTAAATTGGTCAACTCGAGATCTGGGGCCCGGGTTGTCGAGGACTGGCTGCTGTCCAGATCCGTCGTGGCCGACGCTCCGAGAGGTGCTGATTTCGTTGTCGTTGGTCACGGAGTCGTCTGTGGAACCTAACGCGAGCTCTCCCGGTATTGGGGTGGGCCGTTGGGTGAAATCTTGCATCGCGGAAGAGACCCTTGTCTTCTTTCGGGGGCGTTGTGATGTCGCCGGTCCGGAAGTGGAGCTGCTATCCTCGTGTCTCTCATCTGGTCGTCTTTTCCCCGACGCAGGGCTTTGCATGGAAGGGGGTGATGCGTCGACAGTCGCTGTCATTGGGGTTCTAGCATGGCCGCCTGGCTGGGCCGTCATGCTTTCGAGAAGTTGAGATAGGACGGACTGACAAGGCATGGCCCTTCGCCATCGGCCGGTCATGCTTTCAAGCAAGGCCACCGCCTGGGCGATATCCCTGAGATGATGTGAGTAAACTGGTGAACGCGAGCCGGGGAACCATACCTGGCGGCATTTAATTTGTCGTATGCCTTGATACGACCGGCGAATCCGACAACCAAGCCGCTCATCCAGATCGCCAACAGATGGCCGGGCCATGAGATATGGTGTCCTTGATCAACATATCTGCTGAGTATTTGAAGAATGGATTTTGCCGCGCCAATGCATTTCTGTACCGCGGCTCGGAACTCGGGAGCGGTGCGTGGCAAGGAGAGGGATGGCCGATGGACGAGGAGAGTCAACTGCTGGTAGCAGATGGTTGAAAAGACACTGGCTGTGTAAGCAGCGTCGTTGTCGGCCTCACCACTTTGGTTTTCACCTCTCATTTGAGTGTTGCCCAAAATATAGACCGAGTCGTTTGCCCACGCATCAATGTCAGCCTTTAGCAGCAGTATCTTCTCAGCAGATGCCGAGCGGACGTGTATTGACTTGTGGAATGTCTCCACTGTGCGCCCCAGCAGCTGTGAAGTCATGACAAACTCCGAAAACATGGAACGCATGTGTTGCGGGCCAGTCTGGCACTGGTCTTGATCCGTTGACTTGTGTGCCGGGCTGTCTCGAAAATCGCGCTGTTCCGCGTCTGGGCTCTGCTGAGGCCTGGAAGACTGCAGTGGAGGCTTTGTGTATTGACGAGATGCGCTCTGTCTGTCGGGATGGCTCGAGGGAAGATGGGACAAGGTTGTGTCCTCAGTTGTGGCTTGTTTGAAGGCTAGACTCTTGGGATAAACCGTCTCGTGAAGCTCATGTGTGCCGGGTGGACAGACATCCACGTCCAAATCTTGAATGCCCAGGGGATGGCCCAGTGCTTGAGATACGAAACGGTCCAACACGTAGGCACTCCAGAAAACCCGCTTCCGCATATCACGATCCATGCTCGTCAATCCGGGGTAGCGAAACGGGCATCGGTGCAGGCCGGCCTTCATGATGGCGCGGTTAATGATGCCTCCGGTGATGGAAGCCGCACGGAGGGACATAGTGGCGACGAAATAGAGTTGGCAACTCAAGAGGGCTTGGACCGAAGAAAGACTGTCGTTAATAGCAATAACACCCAGGACCGGGAGGAGGTTTTCGGTAAAGGAGCTGTTTGTATCGCTTTGAGGTCGTAATTCCGGCGCGTCCAGGCCGGCGATGCGACACACGCATTGGAAAATGACATGCTTGTTTAAATCGCCACGCCCACGCAATTCTGAGCTCCTGCCACTGCGGCACATTGGTTCTAGGTCCGTGAGAAAAGTCGGGCCATGCAGAAACGGGGTGAGCGAATGCCACGTTTGGAAATACAGCTTCGAAAGCTGTCGAGCCACGTCGTAGCTGGGCGCGTGGAATTGTTGCCTCAACGCCCCAGCCCAGAAGTGTTGAAGTGAGGTGGCTTGGTCCTGTCCGTGGGTATCTGGCTGTGGGTCGTCTTGCTCCTCCTGTCCAAAGATGCACTCCGCTGACCACGAGGAGGGCGCCACGGCATCAATTGGAGACCCATTTGTCACTTGTCGGAGGTTCAAATCAGTTGCTGCGTTTGAGAAGGCTCTCTGCACAGTCTGAGCAAAAAAGATTCCGGAGGAGCTGCCAACGAAATGGCTCTCTCCGTTTGTCCGCGTCCATAGAGTGCCGATCTCCCTTGCCACAGAAAGCGAGTTTTCACTCATGACGGTGCGAAGCTGTTGGATTGGCAGATCTTCGACATATGTTCCGAGGGGTGTATCTCGTTTGTTGCAAATGGTCTAATTCGCATAGCCACAAACATTTCACACACCTTGCCACCTCGTCACAGCTTGCGGGGTATGTCGCGAGATACTGTGTACTTTATCCTGCGGAGCGTAGCGTAGCAGGTATTATTGACAAAAGATCCACGCTAACGCCTTGGCAACTGTGCTGATTGGTGCACAAAAAGAGAGGTCACGTGCTGTCACGTGCCTACTAAAAATCGTGCAGCTGACCTCGCAAAACGTTTACTCTTCGTGCAATATTTCGAGACCCCTACAGCTATTCGACAGGAAGCTGGGTACCTAGGTACCTGCTAGGCGACCTGCATCCGAAGGTGACTTAGGGCCTTTATGCCCTACAGGATATTTTAGTCATGTGACTTAATACCAAGTTACGTGAACGATGGACGGGAACCGAAACAAAAGACGGCTTTATGTCTCCATCCCTATAACTCATAATTTACTGTGCAAGGGGAAGAAAAGGATTGATTTCTTCGATCATTGTATGCTCAATAGTGCAAAGGCTCGGCTCGTGCCCGGTCCTTGGGCTCCTCACAACAACGGCAACCACATCCAGGTTCCACCCAGCACCGGCGCACTCCTAGATGAGTGCATGGTGACCGGATCCCCACTGCTCGGTTTTCTTCTTCTCCGCATCATGGCTGCCAATATAACAGGAGTACGCTGCGAGCAGAAGACAACTCAGGGGTGAGGACCTGCTTCTCGCAATCATGCCAATGTGTTTGGTGCTCCCGGGTGCTTCCGACGGAGTCACCACCAAAAGGCTCTCGAACGCGCCGTTCAGTACGCGTAAAAGACGCTCGTATCACCGGTAGCTTTGAGCTTTCGATTTGCTCGCATAAGTACAAGTCTCATTGCCCATGCGGCCAACATTGTTGCGAGTGAGAAAGCAGCCGACGACGCTAGAGCTGTCACATATCTTGGACCGTCCGAGCTTGGCCACAAATACTGAGAGGCAGTCAGTGGCATAGCACACACGAGAAAGGGCGGATGATCTTACCGGCGTCCAGATGAAGCTTACGTTGGAGAAGCTCACGACCATCGATATCGACACGGCTCGCTTCTCTTTGGTCTGTCCACATGTCGATCCAACCCACCCTAGTATGATGCTGTTGACAGCATATGTTCCGATGCTAAAAATGATCATCGATACATACCGCGCAGGCATGTTGATTGTGGCACAGCCCAGCACAAAACCAACAATTGCGACAACCTTAGCAACTGTAATGTGAATTGTCCTCTCGTTATATCGCCCTGAAGACCAGGACCAGTAGACACTGACGAAGCCGGCAATAAGATACGGAGGACAGGTGAGAAGCAAAGTAATATTGGTGCTGAACCCGAGTGTCTTAACCACGGATGGAAACTGGGGGTATTGTCAGTAAGTCCTACCTGCCAGGGTAAAGTATTCTTACAAAGTTCTTGAAGCCGTTGGCAGCGAGATGCATATGTTGCATGAACATGAAAAGCCACACTCTTGGATCCTTTGCTGCTTGCTTCAGGCCTTTGGCGGTGGAAGCTTTCCCTTCATCTTCAGTTGTATCTCTCCGGAGTCGCAGGATCGCCAGATCTCGTTCGTCTTGGGTCAGCCATCGAGTTGCGGCCGGGTCATCGGGGAGGAGGAAGACTGCCACGACTGCTACGACGAATGTAGCAACACCCTGTAAGATAAAGAGCCACCTAGATTCCAGTGGTTAGCGTGGCTGCCGGGACACATGCGGAACAACTCCTTACCTCCACCCTTCGATTCCCGCAGCTTTGTCCAGGCCGTAGAAGATGCCGGCGCCGATCAGGCCGGCAAATGCAGTTGCTAGAATGTTTCCAGTGTACAGCACCGCCATGCGCACAGCAACTTCTTTTCGGGCTAGGATTATGCTTAGTTTCACACGTCCAGGTGTCTGAGGGTGTACTCACTGTAGAAGATGGACAGGAGATACAATGCTCCACTAAAGAACCCAGTCCGTAAGCAAGTGTGCACAGGGAGAAGTAGACCAGGCTTACGGGTAGTATGGGGCTTCGATCAACCCCAGGAAGAACCGGGTAAGAACCAAACCCGTGAAATTCTTTGATAGAGCAGTCAAGGCCGACACAATCGCCCAGATAGCCATGACAGTACCCTAGCCAAGTCGTTAGCCAGTTTCTGGGCCTCATGGTGGTTTTCATACAAGATAGTAAGATGGCCGGACACGAGTAATGAGCATGTTCGAGGGCACTCCTCCAAGAATGTACCTGGGCGCTCTGTCAGCTGTATTTTACTACTTTCCTGATAAGGAGTGTTATACCCCACGAAAAGGATGGAGACGCAGGTCTGATATTCTGTCAACAAGTTAGATATGGAAAGGAATATGCTTGTTTTGCACGGACCTGTGCCCTGAAGGCCCAGGTCTTCCTCCATGTCATTCAGTCGTGCTATGGCAATGGCGTTTCGGTCGAGGTAATTCAACCAGAACATCAACCACAGAATCGGCTACAGCAAGTCAGCGGGGATGAAGCAAAGAAGCAACCGGATATACCATGATTCGGAAGTCCAGCTTTTTGACGAGCTTGACCTCCGCTTCGTCTTTCTTCGAAATGATAGCTCCAGAGTAATCTCTCTGGACATCATCATTCTCAAGGTGCAGGCCTTTGTCAGCCGCCTTTTCTTCCAGATGTTCCGACATTGCTGCAGAAGAGGCCTTCATTGTTGTCATTTTGGCAAAGCTTTAAAGATGGAACGGAGAGACTGAAGCTATCAATCCTCGATCCTCCTTGCAAGAGCCGTATTATATCCACGACTCTCGAACAAAAGACGATGAAAATTACCCTGAGGAGAGTGCTAGCCAAGCCCTTTCCCGACTCCAGACCCCGGGCTGGACACCCTCCGCAAGACTCCAGACCCCGGAAGTCATTCCTCGGGGCTAGTAAATATAAACGAGGTCGACGCAACCATTGCCAAGCCACGTGGATCATTTGCCAAGATGGCGGAGGCTTGGGGGCCGCCTGATTGATTTAACCGGCTGCCATTAATCCGTGTCATAGAGGCGTGTATTCCGTGTAAGGCCCACCATAAGGACTGTTATTACTCGGTATTCCGTGTAATCATTATTATTGGTTAGAATTCCTAGCGCCTCGGCGCAGTTACCTTATTAGTCCGTATAATCATCTCGAAGGCTGTACTCGGTAACCAAGACAGCATAACCCAGCCAGCACAATCCAGCCAGCACAATCCAGCCAGCACAATCCAGCCAGCACAATCCAGCCAGCACAATCCAGCCAGCACAACCTAGACAGCGTAACCCAGACAGCGCAACCTAGATAGCGCAACCCAGACAGCGTAACCCAGACAGCGCAACCCAGACAGCGTAAGACCCTATCCATAACGAGAGAGCAAGTAGTCAGGTCGCCTACTGTGTGCATATATAGTACGGGCCTCATGTGACTGCGCCGATGCTAAGAGCGGGCGTAGTGGCGTCGAAGATTATACGGAATAATAGGTGTTGTATAAAATACGGGTTTATTTACACGGACTAATGAGGATTTATACAGAATAACGGCAATTTATACGGAATAACGATAATCCGGTATACGCAGTACACGCCTCTATGACACGGATTAATGGCAGCCGATTTAACCGAGTGAGCGCCTCGGATATACAACACTCAGGAGCACGTAAATAGCCTCCAGCCAACCAGCCTAGCCCTCGATCTTGCCATTCGCATCGTGCTTAACCTTAAAAC
Source organism: Phialophora tarda (assembly GCA_016109495.1). Lineage (NCBI taxonomy): Eukaryota > Fungi > Ascomycota > Eurotiomycetes > Chaetothyriales > Herpotrichiellaceae > Phialophora > Phialophora tarda. The sequence goes on along the minus strand of JADWPL010000004.1, from coordinate 510,652 downwards.
GGTAGGCACTCAAGCTTTGCTCTCCGACCCAAAAACAAGTTGAACTCTCGCGCTCTCATTGACTACACTGCGTAAATTGTGAGGCGAGTCAGCGCTGGGTCCTTGTCCTGCACAACAATCATGGTCAAGCAAGGAGCTCAAAAACAGACCCGCGTAAGGATTGCTTGCATCTCTTGCCGGTCAAGAAAGCAGAGGGTACGATTCAGCCTAACCGTGACATTGTGTTATCACCAGCCAGCTGCTGCCGTCAAGTACCCATCTTGGTGCGCTCGCTAACAGTATCACGGGCTTCCAGTGCAGTGGTGAGAAGTAAGTATCACACCGCCTGAGGTGCTGCTGTTGCCTCTCGCGATAGCGCATGGCCATTTGGATGGATTCAGCTTATATCTACACAGACCGATTTGTGTCCAGTGCCGCACCCAGAATGCTGTATGTGAATGGCCAGAGCCTGGGAAAAGGTACGATGTTATTGCGCTTCAAAAATCGCAAAATCCCGAGCGAGCACTATTGATGATCTGGCCCCAGAATCATGCTTATGGATTCACTACATTTGGATCATCCTGCTGCTGACAAACTCCGCGTTTGTAGAGGTCCACCAAGAAAATTTACGGCCAGCTTGATTTCTCGACTTGTTGAAACGGAAACCGTTCTCCTCAATCTTCTACCGCTTGTGTCGAGCGAGCAGCTACAATTGTGCTTCGAGCGCATGCCCCTGGCCGAATCAAAGTCGAGGGGACCAGAAGAGCCGGAGTCGGAGCCAAGCGACCACCGACCTTCCAGAGAGGATGGCTTTGGATTGGCTTACTGGAATGCATTTCCATTGAGTTCGCCTGAGTCCATCGTGCAATGGCAACTTGACAGATCCGCCAAATCGCTGGCCAAGGTGTCAGGCGCTGCTGCAGAGGGCGAAGTGGGGGAAAACCCGACAATAAGCGACTCGGAAAGCGCATACACGTCCGAGGGCGAGTTGGCGACAGCTCAAGACAGCTTTCCCCGACTCGTCTCCACGAGCTCCCTCACTCAGGGCTCGCGGCCCGGAGATTCGCGGCATGCTGAGATTTGTCCCCATGGTGCCATTCCCGCTCAAAATGCCATCATGTCAGGACCAAGTGAGGACCGTGACGGAGAGAGCGGGGGAATAGGATACCACAAAGGCGACTCTGGGCAGAGGGCGGCGCGTACACGATTCGATGATGACTTTGAGGCCCGTTTTGTTTGGTGAACGAGTACATCATTGCAATTCGCAACATCTGTTTTGACTGAATTCGACGTAAGCATTACGTCCTAGCCTGGGTGTTCTCGTAAAGCCTGTAAGCTGCCTGATATCGCATACTGGTGAAGTATCCAAGAATGTCGGAAGATCAGCGAGAACCTCCGGTCCAGGCAGAACAGAAGGGCGGATGATTTTTTAGCCTCGACAATTGCCGAGACCGGCTGGGAAAGGGTGACAGACCTGCAGTCCTTTTCTCTGCCTCAATAGGATAAAAGGCAGCATGCATGGCCAGTTAATCACAGTGTAAGACGCCCGTGTGACAGCAGAATCTAAACGACTGAATACACAACAACTATCTTACACTTAGCTCACTAGGACACCTTTGTCAACATGACTCAAGTAACCGTCCTTGGTGCTGCCGGCCAGATCGGCCAGCCGCTCAGCTTACTCCTTAAAATGGTATCCTATGCCCGGGACTTTTGCTTGGAGCAGAATTATACTAATGTAATGACAGAGCCCCTTGGTATCCAAGCTACGACTCTACGATGTTGTCCATGCTCCTGGTGTTGCCATTGATCTGAATCACATCGACTCCCCGGCTCAAGTTGAGGGTTATCTACCTGACGATAATGGGCTCGAAAAGGCCCTTACCGGCGCTGATATTGTGGTCATTCCTGCGGGTACGATATCTTTAGGCGACTCTGGAGCTGGCGGACTAACTCGGTGTCCTATCAGGTATGGCGCGTAAGCCTGGGATGACCCGTGATCGTAAGTGGATGCATAACCCTCCCTCCGCCTCCTCAATTCATTGTTGCAATCGACTGACCGACACAGAACTCTTCGATACCAACGCCTCCATCATCCAGAGCCTGGTGTCAAATGTGGCCAAATTCTGCCCGAAGGCGTATGTCCTAGTCATCACAAATCCTGTCAATAGTACACTGCCGATCGCTGTCGAGGCTTTGAAAAGCGCCGGTGTCTTTAACCCGACCAAAGTGTTCGGCGTGACCACTCTCGATGTTGTCCGAGCTTCAACTTTCGTCTCCCACGTCAAGCATATCCAAGATCCCAAATCTTTGAGGGTGCCCGTGGTTGGCGGCCACAGCGGTGCCACAATTGTGCCCTTGTTCAGCCAGAGCGAGCCTGCGGTATCTCTGACCGATGAGGAGAGAGATGCTATAACCTACCGTGGGTCCTCTAGAGACATGTTCGATCTGACGCTGACTGCTGTGGCTAGGTGTACAATTTGGCGGAGACGAGATTGTCAAGGCGAAGGCGGGGGCTGGTTCGGCCACCACTTGCATGGCTTATGCCGGTTTCAGGTTCGATTGGCACTCGCAATTTGCTCGCTCTGGCTGACTAGGATGCCTAGGCTCGTTCGAGCTCTGCTCGAAGTTTCGAACGGTCAAGGAGAGAAAGAGGAGGAAGCCTACTGTTATCTGCCTGGTATCCCGGGGGGAGAGGCAATTGCAAAGGAACTTGGCGTCGACTACTTTGCTTTGCGTCTGGAGATCGGGGCTGAGGGAGCCAAGAAGGTTTTCCCTATCGGCAAGGTTTCACCATACGAAGAAAAGCTGCTCGCAATTGCCATTACGGGACTGCAAGCAGACATCAAGAAGGCTATCTCCTTCGTTCAGACAGCCCAATAGGATTACGTATCCTATTGTCACAAAAGGCGCTTGCAGTATAACCCCTTCGCAATAGAATGTCCTCCAACAAGTCACTTGCACTCGGTGCCAAAGTTGGCACACCTCTTCGCCCAACCGTCCTGGCCCCCCCTCACAGGCTGGTCTCTTCAGGGGTCGGTTTGTATCCCCCCGCAATAAAATAAGGTTTCTACTGACTTGAGACAAATAGGATAAGCAAATAGGTGATAGGTTCTAGGACACGTAGACCGTTGAACTTTCGAGCTAAGGAGCCAGCCCGTAACAGAATGTTCAGACCGCATATCGTCTCCAGGGATCTTTCCACGACTCGCAGTCGCCATCCGAATCGAAAGGGTCCGCAGAACCTGGTATCACGCCCCTCCGTTTCTTTTCCTCCTATACCTGCAAAGTGTGTAGTCTCGGGCCCGTGTCTGGTGCAGGCCTTACCTCGCCCGTCACGCAGGCGGATCGGCCGTCGAGACTGGAGCCGGCCTCGGATTCCTGCCGTGGACGGTCCGCGCTCGCATCACCAGTCGAGAGATTGCCCTTGACCCAAGGCTGGGGTAAAAGTCGTGTGACCTCGTTTTGTACAAGACGGGCAAACAAAACCGCCGCGGCCCGCCTGGATTGGGCAAGCACTAGCGGGTAAACTGAGATTACTTTATCCACGACTTCGGCACGAGTTTATCCTCGTCTGCCATGGAGCTCGCATGCTTTCGTCGCGAGCAGGGGCAAATTCAGCACGCATTGCGGCTTACGTTGCAATACGTTCTGGGATCGGCTAGCAAAAACATGCCTACTTGGTTGCGGAGTTGGATCCCTTCGCTAGCGTCGTGTAGAAAGGCTCTCACCAGATCGTGATGTTGTTCATCGGGAAGCATTCCAGCGTCAAGCTCCAAAGATAGCTGGGCGACGGGAGCATTACCCGCGTCACCGCCAAGCTACCTATGTACATACAGGTAACGAGGGTTCAGAGCGCCGAGGAAAGATCTCGGTATTGGCATCAACTATAGGGTATCCTAAGCTTCGAGTTGGCAGGGCTTGACTGAGTTAAGCTCCACAAATTCCCCGGGTATATCTGAATTCCACCCTCAATCACCCCACGGGTGAACCGTTCACCCACAGAGAAGCGCGTAGGCCTCTCCATCCACAGGCCGGCTTCTTCGGGCGCCGCAAGTCTATATGAATCTAGGACCTGTCTCGTGAATGCGTGCAGTCGACCAGCACTCGCTCTCAGCTTGAGGACTAGTATCACAACACTCCTAGTCAGAGAACTGACCATCAACCATGGCGTTTTTCCGCTTTCCACATATGTCGGCTGGGAGACTTGCTCGACTTCGGGTCATCACCGTCATCCTACCAGCATTCCTGCTCTTTGGGTATAATCAGTCTAACCTTGGCGGTGTCACCGGCTTTCTGGCTTTCACAGACCAATTTCCGAGGCTTGACACCGCTCATACCAAGGGAGCCGAGAAAGCACACAATGCGAAGGTTCAAGGTACGTCCAAAACCATGTTCTGATCATGGCCTTGTATCTAACCTCCCTGCAGCCACTGTTGTCGCAATCTATACACTTGGCTGTCTCTTCGGGGCCATTAGCACGATCTTTGTATCCAAGTCCATCGGTCGCCGCGCCTCAATCACCATCTTTGCTTCGATAACCGTCGTCGGCCTCGTTCTGCAAGCTTCCTCCTTCAGTTTGGGACAACTGATTACCGCACGGATAATCAGCGGCGTGGGTGTCGGTGGTATCAATGCCATCGCCCCTGTGTGGCAGTCCGAGTGCAGCAAACCAGCCAGCCGTGGCAAGAATGTTGTCATTCTAGGAACGTTCGTGGCAAGCGGCATTGCTACAGCTGCATGGATCAATTTTGGCCTTTCCTTTCACCAAACCTCGTCGCTGTGCTGGCGACTGCCCCTTGCAATACCGCTTATCTTCTGCATCCCTCCGATCTTCATGACCTTCTCCTTTCCCGAATCGCCTCGGTGGTTGGTCCAGATGGGCAGAATCAATGAAGCCAGGGCTGCGTACTCCATAATCGAAGCAGTCGAAGTAGACAGCCCTACCGCCGTCCATGCCATTCAGACGATGCAGCAGTCGATTGAGATCGAGATACAAACAAAGGCCTCAATCCGATCGATATTTCAATCTGGAGGTCAGCGCAACCTGTACCGCATCAGCCTGGCTTTTCTCGTCAACTTTGCTGCACAGATGACGGGTGCCAACGCCATTTCTTACTACGGTACCACCATTTTCCGAGAATCCCTCAAATTCAGTCCACACGAGGCATCGCTCCTGGCCGCTTGTGTCCTGACTTGGAAGATCCTTACTGCCTTTGTCGCTTTCGTTTCCGTGGATCGCTTGGGTCGGAAACCATTGCTTTTGACATCAGCGATCGGTATGAGCATCAGCATGGCCTCATTGGGTGCTTGTGTTTCGCAGCTGGACAGGTCTCGAGCGGCAGGCGACATTGCAGTGTTCTTTCTTTTCGCCTTCATGAGTTTTTTCCCGCTGGGATTCCTCGGAGCAAATTTCCTGTACGCCGCAGAAATCGCCACCCAAGAACTGCGTGTGCATTTGTCCGCCGTTGGTGTCGCCGTAAGTCAAAAAGTAAAGCCTTCCGAGACTCTCACTAACCATCCCAACAGACCCACTGGCTCTTCAACTTTGTCGTTGCGGAAATTACACCAATCTGTTTCACCGAGATCGGTTACAAGACCTATCTCGTCTACGCATCAGTCGGGGCGGCCATGGTTCCTCTGATCTACTTTCTCTTCCCTGAGACGAAAGGCAAGGCCCTGGAAGACATGAATCGGATGTTTTCGGAGCCTGAGCACTGGTGGCAAGTCCCATCTCACGCCCGACAGATTGCAAGGGAGCAAAACCAGCCAGCTGGATCGGAATCGGGCCATATTTCGAAACTCGACCAGCCCGACATCTGCGAGCCGGTGCATGTGGAACGCAAGTCCTGATGGTACCATCACTCTGAACTGATATCATCCAATGTTGACTTTTACGTCGGAGACCTCGTCGACCTGGTCAGACGCTCTTGGTAGGATTTGTCGTACATAGCTACACATAGCGACGAACGCAGCTCCATGTTCAGAACTGGACCTCATCGTAGCAAAATGCTCAAAATGCCTGCTCTCATGATAGAAGAGCATACTCACAGAGCTCATCTATCAGTACTGTGGTGGTCGCAAAACAAGAAGATCCCTCGAACGCCCGCCACTGCATTACAAACGAACCACCCTCGACCCGCGTAGACGGGCCGGCAGCAGGGTGGTCAGGTTTACTCATCAGATCAAACGCGGAATCAGTCCTTGTCAAAAGGACGGTCACAGCTTCGATCTCGAGCGGCGAGGGCATACCTCGCGGGGTTGTTTAGGACAAGTCGGCGGCGCCTAGGATAGTTTGAAGCATCGGCCCCGCCGGCCAGACTGGCGCGTACCGAGTCGGAGAGACCTTGGAAAATCCAAGGCTGATATCCTATAGGGTGTCATCAGTGGTGAGCAGCTGGCGACCTTATGAGCAGCTGGTGGTCAAGACGCTCGGGTGACATTTTCTGAAGCTGTCACATCCACCTTGAGAAATAGGGAAAAAAAGGCTGATGATTGATTTCTGTTCCCTCGATCTGGGGCAAGGCTAAAACGCCGCGCAATGGCGCGGGTGGAGGCGGCAATGCCGCATTTGCGATCCTCCCACCATCACCAGATACGGGCCATCATGAGGATGATGGAGTATTAACCACTCATTAGTTAGTACTCCATCTGGCTTTCCGTGCCTTGCTTGTCGCCTTGCTACTTCTCTCAGGAGCCATCAAGGTGAAGACCAATGCCGCATTAAGTCCGCAGAGTACCTTGGTTGCGGACTTCGCGGCGGTATCGATGGTCAGCATCCATCAACAGGGACTCCTTCGACCAGATGTCACAGTCCGGATTACTTTTCTTTTTGAGTAGTGGAATCCATATTTCTGCTTGCCGAATATCGAAAGTAACTTGTATACCGTCGGCTCCGAGCAAATCGAGAGGTTTCAAATTTCCAAGTAGGTCTCGAAGAGTCGTCAACCAGGGACAATTCCTAGGACTATAGGATAAACAATGAGGGCGAACAGCGCCGCATCCCGGTGACTCAGTTGATCACCTCGATTTCTACCAACAGCCGCCTTCCCCGCGGGGCAATGTTAAACCTATCCTCCATCTCCATATCCTTCTCGGCCATATCCGGACTCAGGCTGAGGCGAAGGCGGCGGAAAATCATGCTCGTGGCCACCCAGAGCTCCGCCCTCGCCAAATTCTGCCCAATGCAATTTCTTTGGCCAACTGAGAACGCTGTCAGCGCTGAGTTCATGTCCTTCATCTCGGCTTCGTCTCCAAGCCAGCGATCCGGGATGAACTCGTCAGGTCGAGGGAAGAGGATCGGGTCTCGGTGATGGACGTAATTCTGCATCCCCACATTGGTTCCCTGAGGTAGAAGCATCTTGCCGACCATGATCGGCCGATCCAGAATGCGCGGAAGGGTGGAAATGATGGTGGGATAGACTCGGAAAGTCTCCTTTATAACGGCATTGAGAAGTGGCAGTTTCTGCAGCTCAGAAATACTCTCTCCTGATGTCTGCAGCTCTTCGCGTAGCCGTTGCTGTAGACTTTGGTCCCGAGCCAGCGCGTACATCAGATATGTCAGCGTGGTGGACGTCGTGCCGCTGCCGCCAAAAGTGACCGTCATGAGCTCCTCGACGAGTTCATCCTGGCTGAGTCTTCGCCCAAGATAGGTGTCCTCGTTCACAAGCATTGGCGTCACCAGAAAGGTCATCGCGGTATCTGAGGCCGCCTCTTCCTCCTGAAATCTTTTCAATAGAGCCACAGTCGTTGACTCCCAAAGATTGAATTGTCGAAAGCAATGCCCGGCATATCCTGGCACGTAGACGCCGTTCTTACGGCTCAGAAATGGTAAGGATGTCATCAGCGAGGCGGCGACCGCACTGTTGTCCATGGCTCTCAGCAGCGTCAATGAATCTCCGTTGGGTGAATCACCGTAGCTGCGATTGAAGGCACATTTCAAAATCACCTCGAGGCTGAACAGCCCGCTCAGCTCATACACTTCGGCCGTTTTGCCAGATGCTGAGTCGCGTGCGTTGTTGATGATACGCCGAACCAGAATATCAGCTCGCTCCGTGATGAGAGGCTCTATGTTGAGAATTGCCTGCTGAGAGTAGGATGGGTTCTGGATTTTGCGACGGGCCGCATGTTGGCGGTGATCCTGTATCGAGAGTGCGTTCAGGTGGCGGCCCGTCAGAGAGAAGCCATTGTAGAACGAAGGGGTTTTGCTGCTGTTGTGATTGTTGTAGATCTGCCGGTAGGCGGCCCAGTCTTGGATCGATACCTCGTTTGGTCCCACTCGCACGATCGGCCCATATTCGTCATGCAGCCTTTTCACTGTCTGAACGTAATTACCAGATGCTATTAGCTGAGGAGCTCTCATGTCCGCCGAGGTGAAGCGAGGGGACGGTACCTGAGCTCTACTGAGGCTGGCGGTCGCCGGGGTAAGATAGCTTTCAAATATCTTGCCCAGCCATGGCCCTGGGATGGACCTGAGAGGATGAAATAAAACGTTGTAAATGGTCTTGGGGCTGCTGGTCAACTAACAAGCTACACATGTGAAAAGTAAGGAGTGTTACCTACCTTGAGCAGAAACCTTGCAAGGATGAACCCCAGGATCAGGAGCCCGAGCACTGGAAGCTTTCTCCCTCTAACCCAGGTATTCTCGAAAATGTCTAAGGGGGACGATCCCACTGTACTGTGTGACACTATCATGGCGACTGAAGAGTGATCTTTCTCGTAGAAGGGATTTGGCTCGCGGGTGAGATTGACTCATGATTCACCCCTGAAAATAACCCGGGGACCCCATGGGGACATAATATGTAGAAAGCCTTGGGAACGAAAGTAGCACCACTCACCAGAACACCACATTCATGACCATCTCTCCGCAAAATGCGGGCCGTTTGCCGCAAGAATGCGGAATTCCCATTGACCAAATAAATGTCCAGAAAACGACCGGTAGATTTGATGGTTCGGCGGCTAGGCCAGGGAATCCTTATCTCTTCCATTGTTTTGATCATGCTCCTCGCGCCGCAGGAGTGTTGCATCAGAAGTCGAATGCAAACTACGGTGATAATCAGACTTTGCAGTCTTGGTTGCATGAATGGCAATCTGTGATGAGGAGAAGTCAAGAAGACTAAGCAACTCTCGTTTTCCTCCGCCCTTGGCAAGTCGTTCGAGTAATTATATCTTCAATTCCCAAGGTACCTTTACAAATATCCCACTTACTGGCTCATTCTCTCTATGACGTGCAGCTTGGTCAGATTCATCCGTATTTCTCCCCACCTGTGAGCCTCTGAGCACCTACTCCTCATCCCGACCATATGAGCACTATACAACATGAGAAAGGGGCCCGGGTTCCCCCCATCAAGGTATACCCTGACAAGTACGCGGGCCACGTTGTCGTCGTGACAGGATCTGGGTCTGGAATCGGCGAGACGACTGCTCGACTCTTCGCAGAACAAGGCGCTCAAGTAGTCATGTTGGACATTCACGAAGGGAGACTTGAAACCGTACGGAAATCACTTCAGCAGGCCGGATACAAGGCAGATACGCAGATCTGCGATGTCAGCAACGAACTGTCTGTCACTCATGCCATTGAGGAGACCATCAAAAGGTATCGCAAAATCAACGCCCTCGTCAACATTGCCGGAATCTACCCGTTTCACCCATTAGTGGGCTACCCAACCGATCTCTACCGCCGGGCAGTGTCGATCAATCTCGATGGTTCATTTTTCTTGACGCGCGAGGTCCTGCCACACATGCAGAAGGCGGGATATGGGCGCATCATCCACACGAGTTCCTCGACCTTTGGAGAGCCGGAGCCTGGACTGGCACTATATGTGGCCTCGAAGGCTGGCGTGATAGGGCTTATGCGTGCAGCGGCTGTGGAAGCCGGGCCAGGTGTGACCGTTAATGTCGTGATGCCTGGACTGACCGAGACCCCAGGCATAATGTCGCAGGAAGGACACGAGGCGCTATTTGACAACGTGGTCGCTAAGCAGACTGTAAAGAGACGGGGTCATCCTTTGGACATTGCACACGCCTTTTCTTTCATTGCTAGCCCCGAGGCATCTTTCTTCTCCGGTCAGATCTTTGACTGCAGTGGTGGGGAGACTTTTCACTGATGAGCACGAGGATAAATTCTAGTCCGGGTCAGAAAAGATGTCCTTGGCAGAACATATACCATTGTGTTTCAATCACGGTCAAGTTTGCTAGTCTATTGAAGTGCGCTGGTGAGGGTTTTTTTGCCTGCTTTCACTTGACCAATGGGCCAACTAGGAACTTCTGACATGCTTCAACAAGCTTGTCTAGCCATTCTTCGCCAACAAGTTCCACGAGATCGTTTTTCCTCCCTGTTTTCTCTGGCGTTTGAGTCGGCACAAACTCAGACTCATCCTTGTTGCCTTCCATTGGCGCATAGTACACCATTGACCCGGGCTCCTCTGTGCTATACAAGGGCCAAGGCTCTGCTCCACTGACAAAAGCGATTACATCTTTAGCATATCTTTCCGCACATAGTCGCTGCCCAACCGAGAGGTGATGTGTATAATTTGCAAAACAAATATGATATCAAGAGCGTGGGTTGCATAGCCTTTCCAGGGGCCGTCCCATGGATTGGGACAATTGAAGTGGCAAAGGTAAGCCTTGCATTCGTCCACAGCGGCCAACGATCGCGTCAGGTAGCGGGTTGGAAGGGCAAAGGATACGTCTGCAGCAAAGTCAAGACAAGCCTTGGTTGTCTCCTGGGAGTTTGATTTGGCATCTATTTCCAACCCGTAAGCTGATATGATGGCAGGGGCAATCTTGGTGTCGATAGAATCGAAGACAGTGGCAAGACACTGTGCCAGAGTTTTGGGGAGGATGTCATTCCGGCCTGCCACTCGGGAATGAAATCCCATTCCCTACAACGCTTGTTGTCAGTCAAATGCTGCCTCTGCCATCTTTCACGGCTCAGTCGTTGATATTGGTGCTTACATCCATCTGGCAATCGCCCATAATGACGCTCTTGCAATGCTTCAGAGCAGGGAATGAGTGAGTCAAGTCATGTTCTTTGCTGAGAATGTCGCTGAACGTAGATGGTGTTCGGACAAGGTCGTCATCTGCAAATGGCCCAACCGGAATCTTTCTTCCAAGCTTGATCACAAATTCGTCCTTCGGTGTTACCAAGAGCCTTGTCACTTGATCACCTGGTGCACACTTTTTCGCACCCAGCTCAGCAGCCGCCAACTCGAATCCTCTTTCAAGCAACGCAAGCGGCCGAGGGCGTAAGAAAGAAGAGCCACTCATTGCTACCAGTTGGTGGAAAAGCGGCTCCGGGGGACTGTAAGTGGAACCACCCCGATACTGTACGAATAAGCTGGCGCTCTCAAACGTGCTCAGATTGTATTTTGGCTCACCTGCGCCAGCACTTTCACCTACAAAGGTTACACGTTGGGGGTCACCGCCGAAGCCAGTAATATTGTGCTTGACCCATCGTAGAGCGAGTCGTTGATCGTCCAATCCGTTATTCGGTCTATATCCCTTTTCCTTCATGGCTGACGAATACAAAAATCCTGGAACCCCAACTCGATAACTGTTTGAGCCCAAAGAACATCAGCCAAGTCAAATAGAAGCAGGCATGAGACGAGCTTACTTCAACCCAACTGAAATCATAGGCATGCTTGATTCAACACTCAACTGCGTGATACTGGCCAGGTCGTACTCCGGATACTCGCTGCTGCCACTTGTGAACCCACCGCCGCAGACAAAGACGAAAATCGGCAATCCAGTGGTTAGACTGGCGGTGGGAACGTTAACGTCGAGGGTCAAGCCTTCTGTATCTGATTGATCCCACGCCTCAATAGGTAGGCCCTTCTGGACTATTACGTTCTGGTGACCTTCACAGGCATTTGGAGGGAGTAATGGACTTGGCCTGAGGGAAATGGTAATCAGCAAATCTTCGTTCGCACCGTTCACCTCAAAAATGATTGTATGAGGAATAAAGGCGGGTTGGGATTCTGTATACCCTTTTTTACTCGCGTCAAGAACATTTCCAGAGCGACGAACGGGATCACTCGGAGGGCTCAGCAGTAGTTCTCCTCGAGCGAATCTGTCCGTCAAGGTCCCATATTGAAGACCCAAGTATTGTGTAACTGCGGGAGTCTTTTGGATACCTCGGATGGAACCAATTGATGGGTGTTCCAGTACGCAGACAGGCATGTCGTCGTTGTCAAAGATAATACTTCTATACAATACCATTTACCGTGAAGTGTATGCGATGGGTGCAATCAGGCTCTCAGCCACGAACGAAACCTCCATCCAGTATCATAGCTATCCAGGTTACGACCTAGGCCAAACCAGTCAAGGGACTCCCGCAAATCTCAGACTTGCGCCCTGAGTCTCGATCCACCTCACTTGACGGATAATCGCAGTGATCCTAGAGGATAGTGGGACTATTTTCCCGACGAGCGGAGAGGGAGATACTGCGGAGGTGGGAATTCCGCAACCATGTCGGGAAAACCGCATCTCCGGTAAGCAAGACACTTGGAAGCATGCCAAATTACCCATCCTCTGCCCTGAGACGACATGACTGCTTCATTGCTGATTTGTGTAGTGCCGTATCATTGATTATAAGCCGTGAAAAAGACCAAGGAGCAACTCGTGAAAGTTGCGGAAACAGACAGCCTTTAGAGCAACAGCCTTCACCAGTATTTCGTGTCCACAAGATGGCTAGCAACGGCATTACAGTGCCAGTCGATATTGACAAGATGGTCAATGGGAAACCCCTTGCACCAGGCAAGATTGCCCACTGGGGAATGCGAACCACTCCGGAAAACTTCGAGAAGATGGTGGAATGGCACTGCAACTTTTTCAGCGGCGAGGTGGTCTATAAATTACCCACCGTGGCTTTCATTCGATTTGACGACGAACATCACCGTCTCGTCATCGTCGCCGATGCGGGCCACAAGCATGTTGAGAATCGGAGAGCAGCATGCGGTATCTATCATATCGCCTTTACGCTGGACACCCTCGCCGATCTGGCGGTCAGCTATGAGCAAAAGAAAGCTTGTGGCATACTACCACATTGGCCCGTCAACCACGGCATGAGTACGTCGATGTATTACTTTGATCCCGACAAGAACGAGTTCGAAATGCAGGTCGATAACTTCGGGACGGCCGAGGAAGCCCACGCCTTTATGAAGACCGCGGAGTACACCATCAACCCGATCGGGGTCGACATCGACCCGGAAGAATTTGTGAGACGGGTCAAGAGCGGAGAACCAGAGGCTGAGATCAAGAAGAGACCAGTCATTGGACAGAGACATACCAGATGGGAGAATTCGCTCTACTTCAAGGAATCAGACAAGTGGAACGATTAAGGAACTCTTTGGCCTGACGGTATATCTACTGGCAACGTGCTGTGTTCGAAATATAACCACTGATCAGCAGCAGAAATAGAAATGAAAAATGTCTTGATAGCACGGTACCTTAACAATACCAGCTGGTTGTCTTTTGCTGGGGAGTAATATTTCTTCACTGGGTATATAATATGTCGCCCCATCTCCACCCCCAGATGGCAGATTGAATGTGTATGCGGCTAGAGCCAGCGATATCCAAGTAAGCCAAGGGTGACCTGGGACTTGATAGGATGTTGTATATGTGTGATGAGGTTTGTCGTTTACCCGTTGACAGAGGCGTTGCATCGTGCATCTGCTAAACTACCACCATCTCACGCGCATTGGGTCGACTATCCTAGAGACATCAAATCACAATGTTATCGATCAGACGTTGTTGACTCGTCCGCAGCCAAAATGCTTCAGACTTTGCCCTCCATTGCCTCACCAGCTCCCGCATTGTCAGAGAGATCGCGAGCACATTTTCATCCGCTGTGGCCCACAGTTCCCCAGATTTCAACCAACCTCGCAGCTCCTCCAGCGCTCCTCCGCATTATCTCCACCATCAATTTTTGCAGCCCGCTCAGTTGACATCCATCGCTTCCTTCACCATAATCAAGGTTATGATTGGTACGAGATTCATGCCAAGGGGATGGAGGTATTAAAAGGGCCTGTGTTGGGTTTACAGCCTTGAAGTCTCACTCGGCCAAGTTAGCTGTCCCACTGTTCAATCACTGGAGACCCTGCAATACCTCACAGCCGACTAGCCCACAGCATGGTGGCCGAGCCTTCAACCCCCGATATTGCCATTGTAGGCGGAGGCCCATGCGGCCTTGCTCTGGCCGGGATCTTAGAGCGCAATGGCTTCAACAACTACATCCTCTACGAGCGCGGTTCGCGAGAGGAAGTTCCTCGCGGCGGCTGCCTCGATCTCCACACTGGCAGTGGTCAACGGGCCTGTCGGGAGGCCGGATGCTTCGACTTGATGCGAAAGTACGGTCGACTTGGTGATGCGACAGAGGCCTGGGTATGGAGTCACACCGGCAACAAGATCGCTTCGTGGGGAAAGGGTCGTGATGCCCCGGAGCTCGATCGATGGCAAATCAAGGATGCGTTGCTGTCCACCATCACCCCATCCAAGATCCGATGGAAAACTGAGGTGATGGACTCTACCAGAGACGAAAAGGGACACGTGACTTTGCACTTCGCCGATGGCGCAACAGCTTCTGGCTTCAAGCTTGTGGTGGGAGCTGATGGAGTGCGCAGCAAAATTCGACATCTGGTAAGGACGTTTCTCTCCCGGTAGTCACGAGCACAGGCAAGACCATGGACATGACTGACCCCTTTTCCGTGCCGAATGTAGGTGACAGATGCAACGCCCAAATATTCCGGCTACGGCTTCGTTACCGGCCATATTCTTCCTGGCAACCCCCATTACCCGAGGGTAAAGGAAATGGCAGGCATTGGCCCTCAGGCTATCTTAGGGAAGGGGACATTCACCTGGAACCAAATGCAGGCCGACGAGAAATATCGGATCGACGTGGGCTTTGCGCGAGAGGGCCAATTTGTATTCGAAGGCCTCGACCTGAACGACTCGGCCGCGGTGAAGGAAATGTTGTTGACGGGGAAATTTGCGGAGCATGCCCCGGTGTTCAAAGAGTTGATCGAACACATGGATGGGCCTTTCCATCTGTGGCCTTTGTGGTATATGCCGGTGGAGAGCCTCAACTGGGCGCCGAATCCCGGCGTCACCCTCATCGGCGACGCGGCGCATGTGACAACGCCTCATGTCGGCGACGGGGTCAACCTGGGGATGCGCGACTCCATCATCCTGGTGGACAGGCTCAAAGAGTTTGGCATCACGACGGAAGCGATTGCTGCCTACGAAAAGGAGATGTTCGAGTTTGCGATCGATGTCATTGAACGCAGTCAAGAGAGTGCAACCTACTTCCATCATGAGAACGCCCCGGACGCCTTTTTCGAAGGAATGGATAACTACTACAAGCGGACCGGACACCTTCTGATAGGGAAAACAGACGATTACTAGAATCAATCAGGTTTCGGCATGGATCGAGCCTTCATTTCATCGACGCCGTTTCACAGGTCTGACTTCTACCAATCTCTGACGAGTAGACCGAGAGATGCTGGCGTGCAGACAGAGTTACAGGGGAGAAGGCTGCTTGCTTCTACCATGCGAGCATGCTCACCCAGAACCCGAATGGCCACGGAGGCACTACACAGAGTATGCTCATCATCCGCATAAAGTCCGCAGCATTTTATCAAGTTGTCTTGGCTGTGCGGAATATCCGCAATTGCTTTGACAATGATTATTTCCTCGATCTCTGTATGGCCTCATCGAGAGCTGTGTGACCCGCGCAATTGCACGCCCCCCAAACGCCCCTAGGCCAATTGCAAGCCAATTACTCCCCTAAGCTTACCATCACCCTATCCTCCTTCGTCACACCCCAGAGGCTCACTAACCGCGACTCACCAGCGTCTAGCTAGCAACCCACTTGCCCACCCCAAAGCCCCTGTACCCCGCGCGTCGCACATATCGCCTATCGTCTATGTGTAGCATCTTCCGATTCAAGAGAAATTATCGATTGATGCAGGACACACCTCCTTTTCTTTCTTTCTTACCCAAGATATCTTGTTTGGATGCTCGAGTAACAACCTCCTCAAGTCCTTGAAGATAAAGACCGATCCTCTGTTTCTTTCGCTCATGCGGCCGCGAAGATGAACCCTCCCTCGCAGAAACGTGGACGAGAGCTGGAGGCTTCGAATTCTGGTCCTCAGGGATCCAAGAAGCCCATGACCCGCAAACGGACTGTACTGGCCTGTGAAGAGTGCCGAGTTCGAAAGAGACGGTGCGACGGAGTCGTCCCGGCTTGCGGGTTGTGCACAAAGCGCAAGTCACAATGTGTCTACTCTGCTGAAACCGATGCGCGAGAGTGGAATCAAAGGTCGGGCCAGCGATCATCCCGCGAGTCCACTGACAACCTCCAGGGTGGCTGACACAAGCTATAGCATGATACAATCATTAAGACAGCGGCTGCAAGAGCTGGATAATGCTGCGGCGATGCCATCTCAACCACAAAAAATGCAAAGTTCGACAGCTGCTCCGGGCCAATCACCGGATCAACCCGTACAGGCTGAAGAGACGATTAATCAAAACTCCTCTGAGCCACCAAATAATGCCGCTGGCACTGGGAGTCGAGGAGTCTACGACGGCCACAATCTGTCACAGGAGACCGCTACCACAAATTGCGCGCGGGCTAACGATGTCCCCGTCAGTAACGGAGAAGGAGAAGCATCACCATTTTCTGACAGTTCAGCAACCTCAAATCCATCCTCTACCAAGGATGACAGTCAGTCCTCTCGGTGCATTGGATTATACGACTTCGAAAGGTTGATGAAGCCAATTGGCAGGGCACTGGACCGGGGCACCGATGCCTCGAAGGCGACTATGGCGGCGCGATTAGCGGATGGTGGACTGTCGCCCACACCAGAGCCGAATTCTCCCCTCTCGGAGCGCGCAAAATGTAATTGTGACCGTCTACTTGAGGCCATGCAGTGGAATTTGCCTCTGCGAAGGCAGGCCGATCGCCTGGTTGCAATCTACTTCGCTAGGCACGCCCGGATGTTCCCAGTCCTTCATCGGCCTACCTTCATGAAGCAATACGAAGCTCTGTGGGAAGCCAGGGTAGATCCGGAAAAGGTAGGACACAAGTGCGTGAGTCTCTGCAGACAGAGAAGTAAAGGCAAACTATTCCCCGCCACGGTGAACGCGGTCTTTGCCCTTGCTGCCCTCTTCTCATCTGGACATCCCGAGCGCAATGCAGCTTACAGCGCCGATTTCTTCCGACTGGCAGAAACCGTAGACGTACTTGTCCTCCTGAACGAAGAGGCCGGGCTGGAGTTTGTCCAGTTGGGCCTCCTTATGGCGTTCTATCTGCAGAGCACAGAAAGGTTTTCGAAATGCTGGAACATGGCCGGTCTGGCACTAAGGATGGCTCAGAGCACGGGCTTGCACTTCAGTGCGCCAGAAGCCCGAAGAAGGGGTTTGTTGTGCTCCTATGCCACACAAGTCGAATGTGAGATGCGGACACGCGTGTGGCACGCCTGCATCCTCTTGGAAACGTCAGTTTGTTGCCCTTGCTTCCCTGTGCGATTTTGGTCGCACCGTTACTACTCTTTCCCACCACAGTTCGTATCTTCACTTCCTTCACAAGCTAACTCTTGCGCAGCGAAGTATCGATGACCTTTGCTCAGCCGTTGACAATCCCTAGTCGCGGCAAGTTGATCGGACTGCCAGAAGCCATCGACGATAGTCGCCTAAGCGATGAGGTGGGCAAATGGAACATGCAACCGGGAGATCTTCCCAGTCTGATGGAATATTACGTCTACGCATTACAGCTACACGAAATCCTCGGGCAGGTTCTTGATAGGCAAGACACGAAGTCCGACAAGCCATCCGACACGGTCGCAACGGTCCGTGCGGTCTTGAGCCTCGACAGTGAGATCACGGAATGGCGCGACCGTTTACCCCTTTACCTCCGATATGACTCGTCACGGGAACTTGCACCCGTCACTGGCGCTGCTGGCTTAGCGCCCATACCAGATGCCGAAGTGGTTCTCGACTTCCCGGATCTGGCAAGACGGTTACATTGCAGGTATGAAATCATCCTCTGCTGCCATCAGGCAGGCTAACACGGGATAACGTATTTTAAGATTTCTTTGCGTTCGACAACTCGTTCTACGGCCGGCGTTGGATCTTCTCTTTGAGAAACAACAAACTGAGAAGTCGTCCATTACGGCCGACCCTGCAGCGAAAGCAAAGCTCAAAGACTCCGTGATATCCGATATCGCCGCGCAATGCGTGCTACTGGCGGTCGAGCTGGTGGAGTTTTTGACAACCCAGATCCAGACACATTCTTTTGTCTGCTGGTGGTACAATATCCATTGTAAGCGCATCCAAGTCCCGGGGTCACCATTTGTTTCCAGTATCTCATGTGGGGTGTAATAGATCTGCACACATCTGGGAGTACTATCCTGCTAGGACGTCTTTGCACCTTTCATGACGGAGCCATGCTGCCAGCATCACTCTCATCAAGCTGGGAGCTCTGTTTGCAATACTTGACTCGTTATGAAAAGCTCAGCAGCGTAGCCCAGAGGTCCTCGCAACTGTTGAGGGAAAGCGCAAAACGAATATCACAGTTGGGAATTCCCTCCTTCTCGGTAAGGACACTGCCGTCATTCATTATTTCCTTCCTAACTAAATAAAGGACAAGGACCCTCAGTCTGAAGTTACAGATGAGAGATTTGGCCAAGCTTGGAAAACATATGAACAGCCTGATAATGCCACGGCTGGATTCCTGAACGATATGACTCAGTCTTCGACAGCGGGTGACTTGTTTGACAAACTTCTTGCCGGTGACAACTCTTTCCAGCTGCCGAGCGAGTTTCAGAATCCTTTTGGAGCAAATGACCTCGAAGGTCAGGTGCCTTTCTACGAAGGCTACGACGTCCGCAACAATGCCCCTTTCGCGTGTCCATCGTGGGCATTCTTCCCTCCCAACTGCTCTCCGCTTGGGAAATTCCCACAACAACCAGACGGGTGGAACCTCATGTGAAAGAGAATGGAGGGAATTCTAAGCTCCTCGTATATGGCAAGCACCGGGCAGGAAGAGCAGCTCTCCTGGCAGGCACCATATATCTATCTATATAGCAATGTTAACAAAACAGCGTCGTCGCTCAACGCTCATGGAGCCATTGGCGGCACCAAGCAACGACTGCATTCTTAGCTCTTTCCATTCCCTCCCTCTCGGCCGGCTTTCTCACATCTCCACGAATGGCAAAGCCATGGTCAAGACCGGGAAAATGCTGATAGTCATAAGGGATGCCGAGGGTCGGAATGACCTGATTGCAGAGGGCTTTCAAGTCTTCGGGGAACATTGAGTCATTTTGAGGCGCACATATCTGGACGGGTACGCCCAGGCCTCGGATTTCTTCCTCGACTAAGAAGGCTGGATGGGCCGTTGAGATACAGTCGACCAAACCCTTGTTTGCCGTTGATCCGAGTCGAAAGACACCCCAGCCACCGAAACAGTACCCCACAGCTCCTAGGTGTTTGTATCTGGCTCGCAGAATTTGGGCACACTCGACCATTTCCGGGCCTCTGACGTGCTTTGCATTTGTACTGCCGAAGAAGGTCGGGAAGTCAAGGGAGCTCCAATGCTCAGGACCGGCCAGAATGACATCGGCTGGTAGAACGTCACCGCCAAAGCTGTTTATATATCAATCACTGGTTGTTAGCGGTCAATCTCTTTTCATCAAGAACATCCACACGAAAAGGAGAGGGGAGGAGGGGGAGTAGGAGTAGGCAGGCATTACAAATCTGGCACATAGACTGTAGCCCCGATTTCTGCGGCATAGTGATCGGCCAACACACGAGTATTCGTAAAAGTCCAGCCGAAGACGTCGTGAATGACCAGGATGCCAACCTGGCTCTGAGCATCGGATCCTGTCACATAGCAGGGCCTCCCGGCAAGCGTAGTGTCCTTGCCTTTAGGCTGTGCGTCCCATTTGAAGCCGCGCAGACAGCATTCAGCCATGGTTTTCTCCTCTCTGAATGGCAATTTCTTGCGCCCGATTTAGACCAGCAGAGTAATAGAGACCAAAATCAAACGATGGTGAAATGAATTTATTTCGGTAGAATACTTCTCTCGATGCTTCGAAAGGAATTATTAATGTAACTGGACGGTTCAACTGGGAACCCCAAATCCAGAAAGGAGATCCGAAACTTGCAAGCTATTAGCACAAGAGCTTCCTTCCACGGCGACAGACTCACGGGGAATCCAAAAGGGAGTTCGGAACTTCCGCAAAATCACGGTGGCTAATGCCTTTTATCGTGTGGAGTCCTGCTTGTCTGTCTCTCTTCCGCATATCCTTCCGCACATGCCTTCCCGCAATGCTTTCCACAAGGCTTCGGCATGTCGTATGGGGCCTAGGAAGTAACTCGCCAAATACCTAGGTCTCTGCCCGTGAGGCCATTCCTCGACGTTTTGCGTTCTCGCATTGCTATGCCACCGGATTCCTTTCGATGTGGCCAGTCACTTCCTTTCATACAGCAGGAAGTTCGTAACGCGTCTTGCCTATCTCCGTTGGCAGCTCGAATAAATACCCAAAAGCGAAGTATCATCTCCTCAGGGATTGTTACAACTCTGTGCGACGACACACCCAGCGGAAGTTTGAAGCGAGATATAATAGCCTCGACGTCCCACAATGTCGGTCCCTTCTGTCCAGCATGCAGTCGTTGTTGAAGAGGCCGGCGGGCCTGAAGTCCGGGACTACCGCACCGACGTCCCCGTCCCGGCCCTCAAAGAGGGACAAGTCTTGATCAAGAACAGCGTCAGCGGGGTCAATTTCGTGGACACTTATTATCGCAGTGGATTCTACAAGTCCTCGAAACCCGAGATCCTGGGCCGCGAGGGTGCTGGTGTCGTGGTCGCCTTGGGTCCCAAGACGGAGCAATACAATGTCGCCCTGGGCGATCGTGTCCTTTGGCTGGGAACAGATGGCTATGCGCAGTACACGGCTGCCAACGCGCCGAAGGTGATGAAGCTGCCAGAGGGGATATCTGAAGAAGATGCCGGCGCCTGTGCACTCCCCGGCTTGACAGCACTGACTCTTGTCAACGAGAGCTATAAAGTCAGTCCGGGCGAATGGGTGCTCTTGCACGCTGCCGCGGGAGGTGTCGGCGTACTCCTGACGCAGATTCTCAAGGGCCTCGGGGCCAAAGTCATCGCCACGGCAGGAGGTCATGAAAAGGTGGCGCTGGTAAAGAGCCTCGGGGCAGATCATGTTATCGACTATCGCAGTGAAGAGGGCAAAGGCTGGGTCTCAAAGGTCAAAGACCTTACCGGCGGTCGTGGTGTTGATGTCGTGTATGATTCCGTCGCGAAAGACACCTGGGAAGGCAGTTTAGAGTCTGTTAGGCGGAATGGAACGATCGTCTGGTTCGGAAACGCCAGTGGGCCTGTGCCCCCATTGACATTACAGTGAGTCTTTTGCTCCCCCTTTATCTACTCCCCCTTTATCTACTCCTTCCTTGCCAGGGATTGCCGTTACTACTATCTATGAATGGTTACGATCGTACTGACCAGCACACAATTTCTCCCTGCAAGCCTCATCGCCCTCAAATGTGTCAAGATTTGCAGACCAACTCTGTTTGGATACATCGAAACTCGCGAGGAACTCGAGGAATATTGCGGAAAGCTTTTTGAATTGCTCACGACGCGTAAGCTGAAGCTTTTTGTGCACAAGGTGTATCCGCTTTCCGAGGTGGCTCAAGCACATAAGGTGAGTCCTGCCGTCGCTTGAGATGTGTAATGTATTAATACTGATGATTTTGACCCCGTGTCAACAGGACCTCGTGGCCAGGAAAACAACAGGAAAGCTATTGTTGAGGCCGTAAATCGCATGGGTCAGACAGAGCTACATAGATTGAACATCCTACAAGAAAAAACACTTCGTCCCCCACGCATGCCTCGATGGTAGGCGGGTTGGACAGGATCATCTGGTGGGCCCTGGATGTACATATTATGCAGTAGTAATGCCTGCTGTATTACGAAACATGCCTCGGCCCCTGAACCCTAGGCACGGGGGACACTCGGAGACGTCAAAGACCTCTGAAATGGACAGGACAGGTCCCGCAGATGCGTCCTTTGCCTCTCCCTGTTAGGCCATGGCTCTTGGACTTGATTTCTTTCCGAGGCCCGAATTTACCGCCACCCGTGCCGGAAAAAGGTGATGATTGAATTCTGTTCCCTCCACCTGGGGCAAGGCTAAAACGGTGCGCAACGACGCGGATGTAGGCGGCAATGCCGCATTCCGCTGATCTGTGACTCCAAGACAGATCCGTGATGGCACGTCTGTCTGAGCCCTCACGATGGAGGCGAGACTCGTCGCCGGGCTCCTATAGGAAGTCAAGTGTGTATGATGGTCCTAGGCACGGAGAGAAGAGTCATTCGTCGGATTCGCAGAAACCTTGCTTTGGGATAATAGTCCTGGGGGACATTCATCGCCTTGAGGTGCACGTGACTAGAATCGGCCGATCATTCTTTTTTCAAACAGTCTTGTAGAAAAGACATTCGAAGAACAGATAAACCCCTCGGCGTGGTCACGGCGATGAGTGCAATCAAGTATGTTGGCCGCCTTGTCTCCTGCGCATGGTGTTGAGAGGTCAATTGCAGCGTGAGGGCTTCATGACTAATGTTCTCGCCGCAGGCTGGACCCGGATGAACTGAGGACGAGGTTTGTGGTCGCGTTGTCTGAAATGTACAGATCAGAAGTACCTCTCTACGGGGAGCTCGTGGATATCGTCCGTCAGGTTGATCGATCGGTCCTCTCGGCCGAAGAGAGGGCGTGTCTTCCCATTCGACATGAGCTCGAAAGACACGGCGCCATTAGACTTGGGACAGAGTATGAACTACGCACAATTCGACGTCTCTTTGGAGTCTTCGGTATGCATCCTGTTGGGTACTACGACTTAGGGGTTGTCGGCTTCCCCCTCCACGCAACTGCCTTTCGACCAATCACCGAAGAGTCTCTGGAAAAGAACCCATTTCGGGTGTTTACCACATTGTTACTGAAGGAGAGGCTATCGCCTAAGATCGCGGCCATGGCGGAGAGCATCCTCGCAGAGCGGAACCTATTTACTAGTCGACTGCTCGACATAATTAACCGAATAGAGTCCAATCTGCCTGTAACACCGCAGGATACCGAGGACTTAATCACCGACTCGTTGAAAATCTTCAAGTGGCATTCCAAGTCGGATGTGACAATTCAACAGTATCTGGCTCTGAAGCAGGAGCATCCGATGGTGGCTGACATCGCCTGCTTCCCCAGCGCGCACATCAATCACTTGACACCGCGGACCCTGGACATCAATCTTGTGCAGGAAGAGATGGTCAGACAAGGTATGCCAGCCAAGGACCGAATTGAAGGACCTCCAGTTCGTCAATGTCCCATCCTCCTCCGTCAGACGAGCTTCAAGGCTCTAGAGGAACATGTTCTATTCGGTAATTCGGATGGACCCTCGGTGCATGGGACACACACGGCACGATTCGGGGAGGTCGAGCAGCGAGGGGCAGCGGTCACTCCCAAGGGCCGGGAGCTATATGATCGGCTCCTTAATCTGACGAGACAGGGCAGCCTCGCCAGCACTGACGGCGCCGCACCTGGTAAAGATTTCGATACCCTTCTCCTGGACCATTTCTCCAAGCACTATCCCGACTCATGGCCAGAGCTCCGGGCACAGGGCCTGGTGTACTTTCGCTACCGGCTTACTTCTTCCGGTCGTGAATCCTCCAGATCTCGTGGACTCCAGTCACAGAGAGTCCACCCGACGGAACTCCTGGCTCTCGGTCTTGTCGAGTACGAGCCTATCACGTACGAAGATTTCTTGCCGTTTTCCGCCGCAGGGATTTTCAAGTCAAACGTGCGTGAGGACGCCAAGTCTACTACATCGGACTCAGCCGTGCAGAAGGAGGGGAGCACACCAGACAATGTTGGATCGGAACGACGAGAAGCGCTCGAGGCTGCGTTGGGTTGCAAGATACTGGACGAGTTTGAGCTATACATCACAATGGAGCGGCAAAGCATCAAGAAGTGCGAGAGAGAGCTGAGTTTTCGGGAGATAATCATGGCTTGAGTGTCACTCATCTTTTTGGGGGGTTAGTTTTGGTGGAGACGGACATTGAGGGACAAGACTTCAGCTCTCTAGTATAGACTGTGCACACGTACAATATTATTGTA
Organism: Phialophora tarda; assembly: GCA_016109495.1. Classification (NCBI taxonomy): domain Eukaryota; kingdom Fungi; phylum Ascomycota; class Eurotiomycetes; order Chaetothyriales; family Herpotrichiellaceae; genus Phialophora; species Phialophora tarda. The sequence goes on along the minus strand of JADWPL010000004.1, from coordinate 486,500 downwards.
TCCAAACGGAGAACTGTGCCACGGCGACTTTCTATGTTATAGAGCCAGACAGGGTTGTCGAACTCAGATGAAATACCCCTGTCTCCCTGTAGTCTTGAGTTGTACGAAGTCCTTGGAGGTGAACAACTATTCAATGGAAGAGAAGGTTTGAGCGCGGTTTGATAAAAACGCGCCCTGCGTCGGGACTCGCGAAGTCATGTGCTTGCTTCAGTCACGTGATATGGTTTGCTTCCAGCTGGAGGTACATTCCACACACCTAGACGTCTATCCCCATATTGCCATACTGAGGGTTGGGCCGCTACGGAGCCCAGAAACTAGCCGCAAACCCAAAGATCTGATAGACCGTGGTGGTAGAAGCTTGGCCGCAGGTTCGTAGTCGGACGTTGTGCTGCTCTGGAGCGGCTATCCATGTGGCGATGGGATGAACAGGCCGAACAGTAAAGACCAGAGAAAGAGATGTATCGTGGTGATCCTACCACCAGCGTTCTCGGGCTGAGAGTTCGGGAAACTGTTAGACCACAAATTCCTAGCTGTGTCCTTCGCGGAACTCAGTACTTCCGGTATTGGATTGAGCCGTTCAGACGTCGACGGCTCTTCTGCTCCTTCTCCCAGTGGTAAGGGTAATCTTTCTGGCTTTAGGGCACCCTGGGTTGTGTATGGTTCTCACCTTCCCAAATATGCCACCTGAAGTCGAAGTGACTGGCAATGTTCTGCCTCATGCACTCTATGCATTTCACCATTTTCACGAACTTCCTGGAGCATGACTATGTCCAGGCGGATGCTAGAATCAGTCTAAGCCAACAGCAAGGCTGTACTTAGCTCCAATCCCTCATCTTTTGCCCGGATGGTTACTCCGGAGAATCTTGTGAAGCTCTCGCAGGGTAACAGTCTCCTCCGCTCATATGCTCAGTTGTCGGGCGAGTGGAAACCTCAGGCTCAAGATCCCTTCACTGCTGCCTTGCACCTTTTAGTGCCCTCATCATGGTCACAATTGGTGTCTCCAAGGGTTGTTTTGTTTGCGGTTTCTGCTTTGCATCCTGTCCGGCGGATACGTACTAACCCCACGTTGCAGCTTGGTAACGGAGGCCTGAAACTCAACGTCGACTGTCAGTGTCAGTGAAAGAGGTAAGACAATTTCCTGATTCTCGTTGGTCATGTCAGATTGGCCCATCTGAGTGCTGCCACGTGTAGACACGAGAGTGGCAGCAAGATGAACTCAAATTTCCGGCGATCACCCTTCTGCAGGATTTGTTCGCTGAACTGGACCCGATTAGATGGTAGCAACGGGACATCGAACAGCACCTGACAAAGATCGGATGCAGCGAGTGCTAAGATGACGAGATTAGCGCCTGGATCAATGCATATAACTGCTCACTAAAAGTGAGGCGAATGTTTGTTTAGCTCCCGCGGTGAGAGGAGGACAGCTCTCGTACCGCGCAACGTGGCTCTGCAGCAGTGCCCAACTTCCGTCATTGTTGCGTTGGCGCGATTTGGCATACGCGAAGGCCATAACAAATGGCGGTCAGGGCGACAACGGCATGTCTATATAAGAGACACCCGTTGCACAGGATGCTGAGCGTGGAGGCGCGCGGAAGACGAGTGCACGATGTCGGAAGCTCACCAGCTCGCACGGCATCTCGAGGTGTCGGCCTCGTTGCATCGGAGAAGTCCTCTTTCGCCATGCCACTGTGCGGCACTTCGTTCCTCGCCCTCACCTGCTCTCCGCTCACCTGTTCGTGTCGCGTCGATTCCGCGCCAGTCGTAATAGACGAGGCTGCGGCGGCCAGATAGGTCCATTTATCTGGGAGGAACTGTTGGATGGTAGCAGTCGTGATTGAGATTGGGATGGTTGGGTGAGGGCGATGACGGACGAAGGGTCACACCCGCCCGTTCGAAGCTTGGGCGTGCTCTGGCCGCTGATTCGGCGGTTCGGGATGCCCCCAACACGCCGTTCGGCGTCCCCATTCGACCTCGCGAGCCCGCGACGGCAAGTTCGCTGATTTGCGGACGCCCGGGATGCCGCATCCACTCTCCTCTATCAAAATCACGCTGATCAAGCGTCGCACCGGTGATGGTCGAGCATTCAGCCCTTCGGTCTGCGGCGCAATGCACCTGAAATTGAAAGGCGACCTTCAATCTTCGGCGTGACGCAGGGGCGCGGAGACGGGCGACGCGAACACTGAGCTGGCACCGAGGGGATCAATCTTGCCAGCTGCACCCAAGACATGGCCATGCTAACCACAACAGAACTGGATTTCCTGCAGGAGGCAGGCTTCTTCCCCTCGTCCCACCACTGACATCCAACCTCGATCTCGTCGCATCCACCAGCGCTCTCATCAGAGTCTAGCCTGCTGCATAGCCAACTAGCTCTGAGGGTTTGCAGCTTGCAACGGACCCAGACCTCTCCAGGCTCAGCTTCAGGTCAGTGGGCTCCGCGACTCACAGCACCGGAACCCGCACCACTTGACACCTACGTTGACTAACTTCCCAGCATCAGCAGCTCTGCGGACTGACTCCCCCTACGGAACCTTCCCTCAGACCTCCTACTCCGTACCTCTAATTCCCTGCGCAGATGGCCACACCCGGCCACTCACAGCGCGGCGCAGCATGTCTTGCAGCTGCGACCGACATTGGCCAACCCGCGCGTCTCCTGATCATCTGCCACTGACAATCGTTAGACTGCCTGTTCTTCCCAAATGGCTAACTTAGAATCTGCGCCTGCCTCACTGGCCTCGAGGCAGAAGGACCACCGGACACTGGCACCAGACTTTTGCTCCATGGTCCAGGAATTTCTGTTCTGCCTTGTTCAAGCAGGGCACCCAGCATACCACGCTTAAAGGTGCCCCAAAACCGCCAGCAGAATTACTGATTCACAGTCTTTCCCGTCCTAGACGTCAACCTCGACCTGAGCGGCTTCTGCTCTCATACTCGGTCCTGGGTGAAGCACCCTGCGGATACAACCGTGCCTACATGCCGCCCACGATTGCGCACTGGATGACAGTCACATGCAGCCCGTCCCCTTCAGACCCTAGCTTGCGCTCCCCTCCCTCTCTTCCCGATGTCAAATCTGTTCAACCAGCCATGGACACCTTCGGAGCAGATTGCATTGTTGACCAACATCATTCAAAGCGCCGGGCAGGATGTACCACAATTTCTACTGCGCGCGATCGAGGGCGGGAATATACAACCCAGGTGGGAGGAAATGGCTCTGCCAGCAGGTACGTAGCCGCCAGCGGCCGGGGAACCGATGCGCGCACCAGCCATGGCTCCGTGACGAGGATGTCTCGGCCGGCCAGCGTTGCGCAAAGTCGTGAGCACGCGCTGACCAGATCCAGGGCGCACTCTTAATGCTTGTCGAGCAATGTTCGACCACCTGCGGCGCTCTCCTCGCTCATTTTCCGGGCCAGGGCTCTACCATCAGCCGATAGCACCGCATCCGGCAGATCTGAGACTTATTGAAACCGAGTTGGGCCCGCCAACACAACGACCCATCAAGCCTCGACCTCCTCGTTCGACAGACTCGCCAAACCCTCCGACGACAAACGGAGAGCAGTTCAGGATCTTGCGTCCTTTTGCGCCCCCAGAACCACTCGGAGAGAAGCGTAGAAAGCGCGGCCGTCCCACCAAGGAGGAAGCTGAAGAGCGCGACAGGAGGCTTGCCGAGTCCGGGCAGACTTACGAGCCGAAGAAAAGGCCTGCAAAGAAATCCAGGCCCTCGGGGACGCCTAGTTCGCTCTCGGAATTTGTTCCTACGACGTCGCCTGTCATGTCCACTCCGCTTCTGCAGCACATTGAAGCCAGGGAGGAGACGTCTAGCGGCAAGAGGAGGTCGAAGCGCCAGCGCGACGAGAGAGAACAGTCTCCGCAACTTCTGTCGAGGTCTCCTCACGATGATTCGGGTGATGGACGCAGTACGGACGCAGCTCAAAGCCCCTCTGATCGACTGCTAGCAAGGACAGAGCGCTCCCAGGCAGTCGCTCCTGTTTCTCGGGATGTGCAGCAAGTTCAGAGCCCGTCCGTCGAGTCACAGGCTGGGCCTGGGCAGGATGATCCGCCCCTTGGCCCTCCATCAGCCTGACCTTCACAAATGAACGGCCCGTGAAGCAGGGTAGCCACCGGCACGGCTTTGCTGACGCTTCGCAGCCTTGATCCTCGACTTATCCCCACGACAAACGAACCTCCCCTTTTTATTCTCTTGCTTTATCCTACACGACTATAGAGGGGAAAACATGTGTATATGATACCCATGCGCACTATGAACAGAAAAAGAGTGGCTTAATTTTGCCTTATCTGCGACTTCGACATTTACATGGACAATAACCGAACAGCGATGCTGGCAAGTGCTGGATGCGCATCCGACAACACGAGGATATACACTTTTTGTTTTAATTTCCTGTATTTATATAATCTACGGGAGGATTGGTGTCTGCTGGTCAGGCACTCTGTCTTCTCGGTACTGCGGACGGGCAGGACAAGCCTGGATGGGAGATCCTCCAGTTTCCTACTGCGCGGAGACACAATTCGCTTCATAATACCTACACTTGAGCCCTTTCGCCAAAGTGGAATGGATCCCACCAAGAGGACCATGATTGACCATGACTGATGGACTGGCTAGTTATATGGAAGATTTATTTACTACGAGGAAAGCACCAGCTGGTCATTTTCCGGTTTGCCTCCAGCCGGGGAGGTATATACCATGGAGCTTTCCAACACGGCCTTACGGAAGAAACATATATGAGCTGGACCAACTTCCAGAGCCTTTCCCTTCCCGAGCCACTGCCCGCAGGGCAGTAAGGAGATGGATGACTGGAGGTGCTCAGTGCTGGGGCTCTTCAGACGTCTTTGTCTCGGTTGCAGAGAGGCGGTATCTCGGTGGCTGGAAAGTCCCACGCAAAGCTGACGACTTCTTCTTACACTTGCGCACACTTTCCACTTCTCCCGTCTCCCTTTCCACTCCACTTGCGCAATGCAACGACGTTATTCTACACTTTCCCCAATATAATTCTCCATCGAACGCCTGTTTCAGCAAGCGAACAGATTGCGCATTTTAGTCTCCGACGAACGCGCCAAATACCCACCCTCCCCCTGAGCCATGCATATGGGGAGAACGGCGTGATCTTCCACAAGGTCGACCTCAACGTTTGAGTCGAGAGGTCGCTTGGAGGTCGCATCCGTCGTAGGCTCGAAGAAGAAAACATCGGTGATTCGGTAAGACATCTTTGATTGCGCGCTTGCAACACATCCTCTTTTTTGGGACATTCTTACTTCGCTTGCGCTTCGGCCGGGACGATGCCTGATATGCGGATGATGCAGCTGTGTGGCGCTAGAAGATGAATGGTGATTATGCAACCGCCTCCTGTTCGCTCAAACGGGAAGATGATATCGCGCAAGCATTCGTTGCGGAAGACGCACGCATAAGGCAAGGGCCACCAACGAAATGACGACGACCTTGACTGATTTTGGAGGTGCCCTGTTCTCACACTGTTCGCAGGAATTCAGCGCTACGAAGAGACTCCATACCCGACTCGCTATTATTGGTATCAGATGACGAGCGGAGCAAAATGGAGGACAAGGAAATGTTCATGGCCGCCTAGGTGGGTCAGCGTTCTCACTCCTACTCCGTACCGTGAACGCGAGAAAGACGAGAGTATGTCGATGGAGGCATTTGTCCTGAAAACATCCAACTCGGTTCCTCAGAATTCTGCACATGAGGTCCCGCAGGAAGACGATTACAAGTATCAGCCTCTTCACACGCGCGGACACATTGACTCAACCGGAAAAAGAGACACTACACAATGCAGACACATTGGACATCTGTGCAGCAGCGCAGTCTCGCAGCCATATGAGCGCCTCTATCTCCACCTCTTTCCTCATGCTCGACGTCTCTCGTGAATGCCGTCTGACGGGGTTCGAATCTTTCTCTGTCTCCCTCGTGAAACGACACGTCCAAGTATTTGTATCCGCGTCGATTATAGCAAGATCCAAAGCCAAAGCCAGCGATAGTATCCGTCAACACATCTGAAATATGAGTACCCATTGCCTCCTCTCCGAGAGCTCGACGCGGTGCAAGTAATTTTGACGCTCCTGGCCTTTCTTGCCCTCTGCCGCTCCCGTCTCGACGGACTCCCACAGCAAGAAGAAAAGGACACCATGACCAAAGACCGTTCCCGAGATAATGAGGATGACCGATTCCGTACAGACTACCGAAATAGCGATACAGAGAGGTAAGACGCCCTTCCTGGAACCCTAACCCCAGCAAGAAAGATAACGCACTGGGTACAGTACCCTGTCTTAATTGGGTCAGTGACACACGCATGCCCTATCTAGACCGTCTTGCCACGGCAAACTTTTTTTCCCCCGGTGACTCGGAAACGAGCATGGGAAGAGGTAAATGGTGGGGGTTGGATGATATGTGAAAGGGGGTTTTCAATTCAGAGCAGATCAGGGCAGGGTAGATCAGGGCAGAGCAGACGAATTGAAACAGGTTCGGGAAAAGTAACGAGTAGGTGGGTTTATCTAGACCTATATTTATAGTAATGTAATAGTGTCTTCCATTCAATTCAAGATGTGCATACATGCTGTACCGTACATGCATGCATAAGAAGTAGATAGTGTAGATATTGTAGGTATTGCAGGGTACTTTTGCCAGTCGCTCGCTCGTACGCCCAAGCCAATGCAGAGCTTGCCATGCCTTGATTTGCCTTCCCTCGCCATAGCTATTGCCTATATATATGTATGTATGATTCTCTGTGTGGTATAAAGTGAAGATTCTATACGCACAGACCTTTTCCTGTCCATCAGTCATCGTACAGACCCTCGTCGTCACCTTCGACATCATCCACGAACCCATCAGGCACGGCTTCAGGAGGCACCTCTCGCATCGATTCCTTGCCCTTGAGGTTGATCTTTGCTTTATCCAAACTGCCCGACGAGGCGGTTATTGTTCCGTTAGACATGCTAGTGGCTTTCCCGTTGACGTGCGCCATGGTCCTAGGGCTGATGACGCCAAAGTCGGAGTTGTCTGCGTCGGAGGAATTGCCGGAATTCGGGTTGCCTATGGGGATGGGCCGCGGGACGGTCGATTTGTGGAATGATGCCTTGCGCGCAGGCTGGAAGGGCCCGGGGGTACTGTTTGTGTGTGGATGGGAATTGGAGATGCTGCTGCCTTCTCGCTGCTTGGCTTTGCCTTTGTCTTTAGTAGGCTGAGGTTGCTGAGGTTGAGGCCGGGATTGAAGAGCTGTTGGTGAAGGATCCCCAGCGTGGTTGTTCGATCGCGGTTCGGAAGTGGGCGAAACAGCTGGGGCAGGACGAAATGGTAAAGGCGCAGGCGAGGGCGCAGCTTGGGGAGAGCCGTTTTTGGGCGGCCCGCCGGCTGTGATGTCCTGCTCTTCGAACAGTTTACGGATTCTTTCAAAGTGCTCGAGCTCCTTGCTGCTGACGCTGCCGACCAGTTCGTTCTGCGCCGCTGCAAAGTCGGTCTCGTCGACAACGACCTGCACGTCCTCGGTCGTGGCCAGATGATCAAAGAAGTAGCCGGTGCTGATCTCTTCGCCCCGCGCCTTGCTGATTTGTTGCACTTTGTCATCGACGGCCTGTGTCTTGCGCGTGATTGCTTTCAGCATGGCGTCACTGCAGAGCGCGTACAGGTCGGCGCCCGTGTAGGTAAAGGGCAAGCGGCTTGCCACTCTCGTCAGGTCGACGCCTGGCGCCAGTGTGAAATTGCGGGTGAGCGCCTTTAGGATGGTGACCTGCTGATCGTGGCTATCGGCGACGCCTAGGTAGAGCATTTTGTCGAATCGGCCGGGTCGAAGCAGCGCTGGATCCAGCAAATCTGGCCTATTCGTGGCGCCAATAACGAAGACTCCGCCGGCGTTCGATGCGTCCTTAGAGTCCGGGTCATCGCCGCTTCCGCCTCCACTGGACATGCCGTCGAGCTCGGCCAACAGTTGGGAGACAATTCGATCCATCACCCCTCCACTGTCGCCTTGATTGCCACGCTTTGGCGCAACCGAGTCCAACTCGTCGAAGAAGACAACACATGGGCGAGCATCTCGCGCACGCTGGAAGACACGGCGCACATTCGCTTCGGACTCGCCGATGTACATGTTCAGCAGCTCCGGGCCTTTGACGCTGAAAAAGTTGAGACTAAACTCGGTTGCAATAGCCTTGGCAAGCAGAGTCTTTCCCGTCCCAGGCGGGCCGTAGAACAAGATACCGGAGCGCTTTCGGATACCGTTGGCGAACAATTCGGGATGCGTTAGGGGCAAAGAAATTGTTTCCATGATGGCATCTTTCTGGGACGAGAGTCCGCCCACGTCCTGCCATGTGACGGTCGGTATCTTGGGCGCACCAATGGCATCCGAGAAGGTCGACCGCGCCGCAGCTATTGCGCGGGTGAAATCGCTGGGCAGAAGATGGCTTGCTGCCTGACCTCCGGAAATAAGGATGTCGGAGACGCTGCGGCCATGACCTTCTGCGAGCGACAACAAGCGCGATACCCGTGCGATGGACGCTCGATTCACAACATCCAATAAATCGCCTGCGACCAACGCTGCAGTCTGCAGTGCTATTGATTTGAGGTTGATGGTGCTGGACAGAGGCGTGGAAATTGAGGTGCACGCATTGCGCAGGATGACTTCTCGGGCTTTCTCGTCTGGCGCAGCCACTTCGAGTTCGTGAGAGAATAAGCTCCGCACTCCTGCCGGTATATCATCGATTTTGGTCGTTGTGGCGATCAACACGCGGGACTCCGAAATAATCTCCTGCAACACGGGTGCCATTCTGTCCGCAGTCAGGGCATCGATGTGCTGGATGAGCAAGGCCGTCTGTTGGGACCCTCCCGAAAGCGCCCGTTCGGCTCTCGTCCGCAACAGCGCCTCGGTCTTCGTGTCGCCGCCGCCCGTCGTTGACGCGTTCTCGGATAGCAAATCGTGGGCAGATATCGGGAAAACGTGCACGCCTATCTCTGAACAGGCCGACTTGGCGATATATGACTTGCCAATCTGTCTTTGAGTCGAATAGAGCAATATGACCAAGGGCGGCAGTCCGAGACTAATTGCCCGGTTGCTGACAGCTGCCGAGATCAGCGCAGACAGGCGCTTTTCCAGCGGTAATTTGTCCATTTGGGGCATGTCTGCTGCTGTAGGAATGTGTTCGACCCGATGCGAGCTCTGCTGGGACAGTTTATTGATGCCAAACCAGTAACGACTCCATATCTCCGTCGAATGCGAGACTGGCTGGACGCTGCTACCACTTTGCGAGGCCCTGGTCTGTGTGCTGTCCAGCGTCACCACCCCACCCCAAGTACTGTGGCCATCGTCTGCCTCGTTTCCGGCTTGGTCTACGTGGATCTGCTGGACGGAGAACCAAGCAATCGCGAAGCGTGAGGAGCCGGCAGTGTCTGGTGTATTGAGTTGCTTGATTGTGTCGTCCTCACTGGGCGGCTCCTCCGACCCCCCTGGAGAAGTAATGGCCTTGCCCAGTTCCTGGTCTACCGGTACAGCAATAAGGTCGCCTTTCTTCAAAATACGCTTCTTGCTCTGGAGGTGGAATTGGAGGGATGAAAATAATGTCGACTGAAAAGAGGGGTTGGTTGTTGTCGGGTCAGCAATTTTGGAAAGCGCAACCTCCTTCGCCACTGGAGGAGACTTGAAGGTGCTGGACCGCGGGGGTTGCATTGATCTATGATCTGGTCGAGGACTTGTTGGCAAAGCGCCGAGCTTGACGTATCGGGCGTTTGAAAGATTCGCTAGCAGTATCGGAGAGAGATAGATGGCCGGTGAGAAGGGTAGTAGTAGATCCCTCTGCGAGAGGCTGGACCTTCTGTCACCGGTCTTGTCCACTGCATAACGTGGTTGCAGATTTGCTAGGCCGGACAGACCGAATACTCTCACGGCTCGCCAGTCTGATTCCTCTTCCGCGCCGAATCCAGCGAGATTCTTCATGACCGCCGACGGAAAGCCCTGAGCGCTCACATTTCTAGCAATCTCAATGCGGACCCAGTCTCCAGAGAAACATCCGATCTTGGCAAGCGTGCTTGTGTCGATAAAGACGAAGGACTCTTCGTCGTCTTCAAGACCTGGCCTGGGATGCATCAGCTCGATGGGGACTTTTCGAAGCAGCGCCTCGGTTTTGAACACTTTGCCAGGGCGACTGCTGCCTCTGGTTGTCGCCGAGGTGAAGCTCGAATAGATCGAGCCCGGAGTATGCGTGCCGGTTGTCCTCCTGTCACCCGGCCTCGGCGTCGCAGAAGTCATAGCCGACAATGTCCCCGCTTGCTGAGCTGGCAGACCAGGCGCACTTAGGGAGATCATATCATCCATAGAGTCGTCCGACTCCTCATCGCTGCCCTCAGGGTGCGAATCACTGGTGGCTGAATCGTCGTCGGACGAGCCATCACCGTCGGAGCCTGCCTCAGTGTGTCTGTCCTCGGCGGCGGAGTAGAACTGATCGTTCGCAGTGTCCTCTGCGGTATCCTCAAGAGACTCTTCGATTATCGGCTGCACTGGAGCCAGCTTAAAGAGGGCTTTTTCCTGCGAGGACCCTGTCTGGATTAAAATGATTTTGGTTTTGGCACCGAGCTGTCCCTGAGACACTGGCTCGCACTCTACCACAATGGCGGGAGGCGGTCGGACGTGGGTGATGGGATGTGCTGGGAGCGGTAGAGGGAAGACATCTCCCGAATGGACAACAGGTAGACGAGACAGCGCTTCCCGAACTAGAGAGGCGAGTCGGCCTGTGATGGGAGGTACGTTCCGCAATACTCCGTTAGGAGTAGATGACTTCCTCTCGGACTGTAGATGCTTCCCGTATTGAAACCCTCCGCCAAACTTGGCTTGTATGTCATCGACCTTTTCGAGCAGACCTTTTTCTACCGACACATAGATCGTGTCTAGTGTAAGGGGCCGGGTTGAAATGGCCTGGATCTCAATAGACTTGGGGATATGGCCCGGGTGACGCTCAAGGTCAATGGCTGCGTACGTCTTCAGAACAGACTGGCATGCTGAGGATGTCGGCGAGAGCCTGATAATATTCGCCTGTTCGGCATCTCCCTCTGAAGGCGGCTGGACGGATAGGATCGTCCACGTTGACTCTTGGAGCTCGGTATGGAGGGGGGTGCGAGGTGTCAGGGCGACATAGGCGGAAGAGCTGGCAGTGAAGCCATCTGCAAAATCAGTCTCAGCATGCGCACTCCACAATCAGTCAGATCTGACATACCGGTATGGCCATCTATTAGTTTAGTCCAGAGACTATGAGGAATCACAGCAGCGTCGCCCTTGACAGTGTCGTCGAAAGCCAGCCGAGTCGAGAGAGGCCGCCGCTCAATCTCACGCCGCCGACGCTTCTTTGGGTGCTCGAGATCGTGTTCGAAGCTGTCCATGGCTGCTCAATCGGATGCTCTGAGCGATGGCATGTCCCTGTAGTGTTTGCAGCCCGGTCAATGGACAAAGATTCCGCCAAAAATCCAACTGAGAACCGAGAATCGAGACGAGAACTCGAGGGTCAAAGTGCGTGTCGGCGTGTGTCGGTCTGCGGTCATCAGCCACTGGACGTGCCGAGGTTCAGCTCAGCAATCGGAAAATAAAAACTGGTGCTCCCTTTGCTCTCACGAATTGAACATACGGCCGGTTCCTTGTCCTCAAAAATCCCAGTGTGGGAGGAAGGCTGTGTTCAGAAACGCATGATGGATTCTAGGGCACCCAACGCCCAGCACAGAGTCCCCTTTCGCCCTTTCTCCGGACGGCAGTTAGATGATTTTGTCCTCAACAGAACGAGCCAACGGGGATAGCCACATCTCACCTTCACGCAGGCAGCTCCCGCCTTTGCAGCGCCCTTTTGCGGAGGTGGCGCCAGTCCGTCCTATGAACTGCACGGATGCCACCTTCGCCAACGGCGGCATCAGTCGTTCATTGGACTCTCCACACTCGGTCGACATGGGCTTCGTGGCCGCAGGTGCTGAGTGAGTCTGCCCAAGACTTCTAACCCTGACTGGCAAAGGCCGGCCGGAGAGCAATCGCGCAGTCAGCCTATTCGGACAAGGTACAGGACACATATTCTATAGGGACGGCTATGATGGGGAGAATGTTTCTTCGCATTTACTCCTTCGTGCACATATCCAGCATGACACAAACGTCTATCAATTCCGGGTTTCGTCAATAGATATTGGACTTCAGTGTTGCCCCGAAAATAGAATCCACTAACTCGCCGCTTCGAGTAGACAGAATCGAGAGCAGGGTGTCAGACAAACCGTGTGTCTCTTCGTTACACCCTTGCAGCCAGATCCCCGTGGCATTTTCAACGGCCGCACGATCAAGCTCCAGCCCGTAATTACGTCCTGCTTGCCAGCGCCCTGTAGGGTCCGCGTTGATACTTTGACAGTTCTTGAGCATGTCGACATGCGCGTCCCGACGGTACCCGGTCGCCACGATGACCGCATCGAACGACAGAACTTCCCTTCCATCCTTGCTCAATGGATTTAGGTTTCGCAATGCCAGATCCACCCTCTCGTTCGGCTCATTGTCGACCACGTCAAAAATCTCTCTGAGCGGTAGGATCTGGTGCTGCCAGCGTGCTTTATCTGGCTGTTTGATGCTCTGGAGGTAGAGCTCATCATACATTCTCTCGAGCAGCTCAAGCCTTACAACGCTGTAGTTTGTCGCCTTGTTCTTCTTCAGATTGGCGGACCTGAAATTTTCGGGTTGCTCATAGAAAGCATCGACAGCTTCCGGGTTGAAGACCTCGTTCACAAAGGGCGAATCGTCGCTTGGTCGCAGTGATGAGTCACGAAAGATCAGCTTTGTCGTCGCGTTGGGATAGCGGGAATGGAGATTGCAGAACACCTCGGCAGCACTCTGACCACCACCCACAACGGCAACATGATACGCTCCGTCCTTGTTCGGCAGAAGACGCTCGATCCTGGTATTGTACTCGGAGGAGTGCAGGATGCGGTCATGGTAGGGTGGGAATCCTGCTGGTTTCGCTGGTCGACCACCTGCTGCTATCACAACATGACGACTGAGGAGACGCAATGTCGAGCCTGTGGAAAGATTTCGAGACACAATCTCGAAGGCATCGTACTTCTGTGCTCCTTCCCGCTTGTGCGGGAGGACCGACACGACCTCTTGGCTGTATTCCACCACGTTTTCAAAGTGGCCGGCTGCCCACTGGAGATAGTCGTCGAACTCCAGCCGAGATGGCAAGAAGGTCCCCAGGTTCGAAAACTGAACAAGCCGATTGTGCTTCTTCAGATAGTTGAGGAAGGTGAAATGACTTGTCGGATCCCGGAGCGTGGCAAGATCCTTGATGAACGAGATTTGCATCTTTGCGCCGGGAAGCAGCATTCCCGCATGCCATTTGAAAGCGCCTTGTCGTTCCAAGAAGCGTACTTTCGGGCTAGCGCGTGGACCTGCGGATTCCTTCTGAAGTTGCAAGAAGTCGTGGAGTGCGACCGCTATTGCCAGTGAGGCTGGCCCAAAGCCCACGCAGACCAGGTCGTGGATTTCATTTGCGTCTGGTGTAGGCAGGCTGAATGGTGAGGTTGCAGATGGAGATCCGTTTCTCATGGCAGGAGAGTGCCAGCCATTGGTGCTTTCGACAGGACTTGCAGCCTCCGACGGATGCCCATGTCCGCCCACCTCAGATAAAATGCCCGGAGCCATGAAGACAAATCAAATCGGCATTTGAAGTCAGTATTGATGCCTGCGAGCAGCCAGAGGAGTATTAACGGACAGGCAAAAGCTGTCTCAAAATCCTCGAGGCAGGAGGGGACGCCATTTTGTACCCTGGACTAGATCCCATACCCCGTCGAGCGGCCAGCGCGACTGATGGTTACCCAGACCGCATGAATGGTGGCATCATTAATGCGGACCCGGCCGCCGACTGGCCATCCCGGTCGTGGTCCCCCCTACGAGTTATCCTTTCCTCAATAGATCAGGTCACTTCGGAGCCTCTCCTCGTTCCATGAAGCAGTTAATACACCCCGCGGACGATTTGAGAGCACATCGACATGCCGCAAGCCTCTACGTCTATCACTACGTAACCTGAGTCGAAAATCCCTGCAAAGAGGGGGATCGAGAATATTTACCCAAGATCCGATCACGGAGGGCCAAGTTATCAATCTAATCAGTAGATTATCTGATAATCTTTTGTCACCGCATCGTCTCTGGCCACTCAGCGCTGCAGCTGAACGTGGCGACTGCCCCGCCTGCACCTGCGCCTTTCTCTAAGGCGGCGCGGCAGACCTCAGACAAGGCTTCGACGAAAACAAAAATTTTCAATCTTCTCTCTACCCACAGGGGCTTACAGCGAGTCATCTAAGCTTCCTTCCCTAGTCGGCGGAGCCCGCAACAGACCTTGCCCGATCCGGCAGCCACAGCTGGTGAAGATGCGAGCCTTCTCGCTGCTTGGCTAGAGTCACCCCTCAGCGATCATGTCGGCCAATGCTACACCACGACGTCAATCGTCAAGGGAAGGAGCACGACAAGACAACAGCTACTACCGAGCACCCCGTCCGCCATGAGCGGCGTCCTGCATTAGATACTCCAGACGTGGTTACACTCTATGACGTCTGCCACTAAGTGCGAACTACAGAGTTTAGCCGAACTTTGATCGTGTCATTCAACAGTGACAGCCTCGTCCCATACTCTAGACCTCATACTCGCGATTCATACGCTCTTTGAGAGAAAGCTGCTGTTGTTTTGGGGCCCGCCTGTCGACACGGTCCAACCTGACAGCAACTGCGCGATGCCGCCATCAGTTAATGGGACGCATGATGCCCGCGAAGCATCGGTTGTCAATGCGAACCGTCGAATATTACCCGGGCCTCAACTTTTGCACGAATTAGTGGCAAAGGCGTCTGAGAAGGCCATCATACTCGATTTCTTACAGGCTGATGACCGCCGCGTCAGGATCACATATGGAGATTTCCATCGGATTACGGATCTTCTGGCTCGGGATATCAGAGAGCAATTGTCAGTCCAAGCTGACCGAAGGCACATAATTCCTGTCATTGTACCGCAATGTCCTGAGCTCTATGTCGCATGGGTGGCCGTGCTCAAGTCTGGTGCCGCCTTCTGCCCAGTCAGCCACGATGTGCCAGCTGAGAGATTGAAGTTCATCCTGCGAGATGTCGATGCGACCTTCGTCTTGGCAACCTCTACCACTTCAAACCTCTTCCGACACGCGCTTACCGAGGTCAAGTGCAACGTCGTGTCGCTCAAGACCCTCCAGGACAGACTGATATCTATCGGAGATGGGGGAACTGATTGTCAAGCCGGGCCCGCTGTACAGCCTTCGAGTCCTGCGTATGTAATGTATACATCAGGCTCTACCGGGTTGCCAAAGGGTGTCATGGTATCGCATCTTTCAGTGTCCCAGTCACTACTGGCGCATCATGAGCACATTCCCCGCTTCAGGCGCTTCTTGCAATTTGCTTCACCAACGTTCGATGTATCCATATTTGAGATATTTTTTCCATTCTTTCGAGGCGCCACATTAGTGGGCTGCGAGCGAGAGCGCATGCTTGCTGATCTCCCAGCTACGATTCAGACGCTCAATGCCGACGCCGCGGAGCTCACTCCCACCGTGGCGGGAACACTGCTAAGAACACGAGAGGCCGCTCCTTGTCTGAAGACACTGTTGACGATCGGAGAAATGCTCACGGCCCAGGTTGTCTCTGAATTTGGCGGCACAAGAGACAACCCTAGCATGCTGTATGCTATGTACGGTCCCACCGAGGCGGCGATTCACTGTACTGTGGCAACGAAGCTCGCCGCGGATGCATCTGTTCGCAGCATAGGCCAACCTCTGAGCACAGTCAGCGCTTTCATCCTTAAACCGGGCGACCCGCCCGAGATAGCGCCTGTTGGGGAATCAGGAGAGCTAGCTATAGCCGGCCAACTCGCCGATGGATATTTGAACCGGCCAGAGCAGAATCGAGCTGCATTCGTTGAGCTTCACGGCTATGGCGCAATCTACAAAACCGGTGATCGAGCGATCTGCCGTCCGAATGGTGAGCTAGAAATCCTGGGGCGAATGAGTAGCGGGCAAGTGAAACTAAGAGGCCAGCGGGTTGAACTGGGGGAAATCGAAGAGATTGCGTCCAAGACCAAAGGGGTACAAATGGCCATTGCCAGCATCATCGACGAAGTTTTGGTGCTTTTCTGCGTAGCAAGGCCTGACGTCGGAGCGGCGGCCATCCATGTTCAATGCAAGTCCTGGTTACCGCCGTACATGCGCCCGGGCGAAATCCTATTCCTCCACAACGACGTTCCTCGACTAGCATCTGGCAAGATCGATCGTAAGGCACTCGAGCGCAACTATCATGAACAACGATCGGCGGCGACACAAGAGGATACATTTAGGAGCCGGATTGAGAAGGACATTGCAAAAGCCTTGAGCCGCGAGTTGAGAACAAAGATCGGCAGAAGCACATCTTTCTGGTCTCTAGGACTGGATTCCCTCCGTGCCATAAAGGTAGCATCTCAGCTACGCGAAAAATACAGCTCCGTCAGCGCTGCGATGATCTCGGAGGCGGACAATGTGGCCGAGCTGGCAGTCATGGTTGGGAACTCATCCACTTCGGAAAACCTTGAGCACACCGAAAATGAATTTGAGGCCTCCGGGGAGTGGCAAGAAATCAAGCAACAGCTCCTTCATGGTCCTGACCTTGCAAGGCACGAAGCATCCTGGGAGGAGATCCTGCCTTGCAGTAGCATGCAGGTGGCAATGCTGGTCGAAACTGCCGGGAAATCGGCTCAGAATTTCAATGATATCTGGCTTCAGCTAACTCCAGGCGTGACATTTGCTGATCTGCGTCGGTCGTTCGACAAGCTTGCGGAGAAGAACAAGATTTTGCGGTCCGGTTTCGTGCCGACGGGAAGTCAAAAGATGCCCTTCGCGCAAATTGTTTGGCATTCTCTGGTTGACACAGAGCTCAGTCTTCTGCGACCCCTTCAGCTGAGTCGGGGCGCCCGGGACTCGGGTGATGTTGCCCATGTCCGCATTCACCACGCGCTCTATGATGGATGGTCTTGGGACTTGATCGTGGACGACCTGAATGCTATATTGTTGGGCCATGACGCACCAAAGAGAACGCCGTTTTCCGTTTTCCGCTCCTTTGAACAGCGTCAGCTCCAGTCTGAACCATCAGTAAATCGCGAATTTTGGGAGAACCAGTTTGTCGACTTCAAGCCTTCAGCCTTCCCGAACCTCGCAGCAACCCGTAAAGTGCGGCTTTACCGAGGTTGCACGGAGTTGCCATTGTCAGTCTCCTATCAGCAGCTGTCAGACGTTGCTCTGTCATTGCGTTGCGGTCGAGAGACCATCCTAGAGGCGGCTTGGTCTCTCCTGCTCTCGTCGTACACCAACGAAACCGACGTCGCCATTGGCGTTGTGTCGGCA
Source organism: Phialophora tarda (assembly GCA_016109495.1). Lineage (NCBI taxonomy): Eukaryota > Fungi > Ascomycota > Eurotiomycetes > Chaetothyriales > Herpotrichiellaceae > Phialophora > Phialophora tarda. The sequence continues at coordinate 469,100 of JADWPL010000004.1, read as the reverse complement.
GGTCGCCATCATCCTGTCTCGGGAATTGAGTCTATCATTGGACCCTGCCTATCGATGTTTCCTCTCCGTGTTGATATCAATGCTTTGAGGACGGCTCATGACCTTGTCAATCATATCCAAAGGCTACGAAACCTATGCCAGAAACATGGGAACATAACCCTTAGAGATATCAACCACGCGGCAGGCGTCCGTGCTGGAGATAGGCTGTTCGATACCCTTTGCGTATGGCAACAGGACAGCGCAGACAATGACAAGGATCGTTCCCAAGTAACGACCATTTCGACAGCTGATGCTTTGGACTATTCCATTGTGCTCGAATTCGAACCTCGCCATGGCAAAATCCATGTGAAGTTGACTTTCGATGCGGAGCGCGTTCCAGAAGACCACGGAGGGCTTATAGCGAGACAGCTCGATGAAGCCATCACGCGCATTGTGAACGCACTCGAACTGCGCTTGGATGATATCTGGGAAAGCACGAGCCCGCATATCGCATCTACGGTCAACACTAACTTCCAGCAGTTTAGCGAGTCTTTCGACCTCGTAAGCACCGTTGAGAATCTTGCAGAGTCATGCCCTTCGAGAGTGGCTGTCGAATTTGTGCACGACATTGACGTATCCACAGGTCGAGTTGAGAAGGAATTCCTCACCTACGGCGACCTGTTCAAGCGATCCTCGATTGTTGCTTCAGCATTGCGGAAGGAGTACACCGTAGGGGTTGACGACCTTGTATGCTTGATTGGACCAAGATCAACCGAGCTCTACATTGGCATCCTTGGTACTATTATGGCCGGAGGAGCGTACGTGTGCATCGACCCTCGCACGCCTACTGAAAGATCTCGCTTGATCCTGGCTGAAGCGAAAAGCAAGCTTGTCCTAACAGCAGGCGACGGTCAGACGCCGGGTCAATCCATGGCGGCCACAACCGTGTCGATAGCTAATCTCCTTGCCAAAAACTCAGAATCGGGTGTTTCCAAGGGCCCTGCATTAACAGGAGGGGAGTTGGCGTACGCTGTCTTCACAAGTGGCAGCACTGGAGTCCCAAAAGGTGTCCTCCTCACTCGGCGAAACCTGCTCAGCAACCTTGAAGTGCTCTCACGCATCTATCCTTGCGAACCAGGAACAGACCGTCTATTACAATCATGCTCGCCAGCATTTGATGTATCGGTCTTTGAAATCTTTTGGACCTGGCACATGGGCATGACATTATGTACGGCTTCGAACGACGTGCTTTTTCGAGATCTCGAATACTTCATCTCGGAACTGAACATTACCCATCTCAGCATGACTCCCTCGGTTGCTGCCTTGGTTCGTCCTGCCAAGGTCCAGAGTGTGAAAATGCTGGTCACGGCAGGAGAACCTATGAACTCAAAGGTCTTCTCAGATTGGGCTGGTCGTGGTTTATACCAGGGATACGGTCCCTCTGAGACAACAAACATTTGCAACGTCCGACCCCGTGTCTCAAACTCCGATGCATCCAACAATGTCGGTCCCCCGCTATCAAACACATCGGTCTTCGTCTGCCGAAGGCAAGCACCGGACTCACGACATACCGTCAATGGAACCAGTCATCAAGCCGCTCTGAAATTTAGACCCATTCCCACAGGCGGGGTAGGAGAGATATGGATTGGCGGAGAGCAGGTCGGACGCGGATACATCGATCCTGCGCTGACTGCAAAGGCCTTCTTCGACCACCCGAAGTATGGTCGGTTGTATCGCTCTGGTGACATTGGAAGGCTTCTAGCCAACGGGTCTCTAGCGATCTTGGGTCGCGAGGACGACCAGGTCAAGCTTCGCGGCCAAAGAATTGAGCTGGGAGAGATCAACTCTGCTATACTCCGATGCGAGGGCGTCGAAGATGCGGTGTCTATGATCATCGACGACGCAGATGGTGAGGCAACTGCCAAACTTGTTTCTTTCTTGACTCCACGTCAGCCTGAAGAATCAGCAACACCAGCGGGGCCCAACGATGCCATCTACGTCCAATTGTCCAACACCTTGCCGAGCTACATGATACCTGACGCACTCATAGGTCTTGATTTCATACCTCTGACACGACAGGGCAAGATCGATCGGAGAAATCTCATCGGTAGCTATCGGGCCCTCGATGCTGAGCAGCTCCAGGCGGTTTCGCGAGGGAAGACTGCTTCGGAGGATGCTGGTGCCTTCTCTGAAGACGAAAGCATCATTGCCCAGGCAATCTGTGGAAGTCTCGGTGTGCAACTTCAGGCGATCACTCGCAACAGTTCTTTCTATGCCCTTGGGCTGGACTCAATCAGTGCGATCCATGTTGCAAGAAAACTAAGAGACCATTATCCATCTATAGAGATATCGACCTTGCTAAAGAACCCATCAGTTGGGCGACTGCACAGATTCCTCAGCTCGGACACAGAGAAAGGCAGAGCGACATGTCCACGGCGCGATCTGACTCGACACTTCGCTGGACCCTTAGGTGATCGAATTCGCGGCGCTTACTCTCGGGCAGGACTGGAAGTCGAGAAGATCCTTCCATGCACACCTCTGCAAGAGTCGATGGCCACGACTGCCATGAATGCCTCTTCCCAAGCTTACCAGAATACTCTGCAGTTTCGGGTTCACGGAGAGATTGGGAGATTGCGTGAAGCGTGGGAGCACGCACTAACCCGACATCAAATTCTTCGCACTGGATTCGCCGCAATAGACTCAGCAACTCATCCCGTCGCGCAGGTGGTTTTGAAGAACTTTCAGCTTCCCTGGAGCGAGGACGATTCTGGAGATGCGCGATTTCACAGCCTCGAACGTCTTATGGTTCCTCCTTGGAGTCTTAGAGTCAGTCAAGACCGTGACAATGCCCTTCGATTGACTCTACAGATGCACCACTGTCTCTACGACGCCGAGGCCATGTCGATTCTTCTGTCGGAGCTTGAAACTTACTATCATGGCTATCATCTTCCAAATCCGGTGCCTTTCGACAACTATCTGTCTTTCATGGAAGCCTCGGACACGGAGATTACATATGGATTCTGGCGCAGCAAGCTGGATGGAGCTTCTTTGTTCAAGCTGTCGGATGCAATCTTGCCTCAGAACAAGATTCCATCAGGTAGTGTTGTGCGGGCGCAGCGTCAAAGCATGATCGGCCTGGCCGAATTCCATCAAGCTGTTCGGAAGCTTTCTTCAACACCCCTCGTGCTCCTCCAAGCCGCATGGAGTCGTTTGCTCTGCTGCATCTTCCAGAGTCAAGATGTCTGCTTCGGCAACGTCCTTAGCGGTCGCAACCTTGCGATTGACGGCGCTGACAGCATAGTTGCTCCGTGTTTCAATACGTTACCAACGAGGGTCCGGCTGCAGCGCGACAGTTCCAACCAAGAGCTATGCCGCAATATTCAGCAGATGAATGTCGAAGTCTTGCCCTACCAGTCTAGCTCGCTTCGTCGCATCCAGCGCGAAATCGATACGATGGGCAAAACACTGTTTGACACGTTGATTTTGCTCCAGCAAGACCAGCTCCGCCTTGACCATAACATCTGGACGATGATTGATGAAAGTGGAGATATGTCATTTCCTTTCATTCTCGAAATAGTGATGGACACAGATACCGACAACCTCTCCCTGGTGTTACACTCGGAGATGGCCAACGAGAACACCTTGAGGCATCTCCTCCATGCCTTTGACAGCCTCCTCGTGCATACCACCAAATACCCACAAGCAAGAGCACTGGATTATTCTTCGGCTACTCATGCTTTGCCAAAATTGCGTCCTACTTCTCCGTTCACTGTCGGTCGTACCCCAGTGGCCACCGCAGGAGTGAACGGAGCGGTCCATGCTGAAGAAAAGCTATCAGATACCGAGACTCTGGTCAAGGATATACTCTTAGAGTTGAAACCTGGCCTCTCTAGGGACATCTCCAAAGATACCACGATATTCCATCTGGGTTTCGACAGTATCAATGCTGTGCAAATCGCGGCAAGGCTGCGCAAGCAAGGGCTCAATGTGTCTTCTGGTGATATTCTGGAGGCGGCCAGTGTGCGCAACATCGCCAGTCTTTGTAACTCAAGGAAAGAAGAGCCGACGCCGAGATTGTCTTTCGACCTTGACGCATACGACAGGGAACATCGCCAGTCAATTTGCCAAATCAACGGTATTGAACGACCAACAGTGCAGCATGTATGGCCGTGTACACCGACTCAAACAGGCATACTATCACAGTATCTTCGCTCGAATCGCAAGCTCTATTTCAATCATATGCGCTTCGAGCTGGACCCAGACGTCGACTTGTCGAGGCTAAAGCGTGCTTGGGCCGTGACAATGAAAACTCACAAAATGCTCAGGACGGGCTTTGCTGAAGTGGACGACCCCAAAGCCCCGTTTGCCATGATTATATACAAGACAGGTGCCAAGCAGCTGCCCTGGTTTGACGATGCCTCCGAGACTCCGAGGGAGCTGAGTGACCTTCGATACCTGCAATGGCGCATTCGACTGTCCACAACCGGACCATCTCCGGTCCTTGAACTCTCAATGCTGCACGCACTCTACGACGCTCGCTCCTTGGATATAGTTCTGAACGATGTGGCCTGTATATACAACGGCACACGGCCACAGAAGATCGATCTCGCACCCACCGTCTCGAAGATTCTCGGCAGGAGCGCAGATGAAAGCTCAAAGTCATTCTGGTCAGAATTATCGACGGATATAAGTCCAACTCGATTTCCAGACATGAAAATCTACAACAACGAGGCTAAGAATTATTTTGTGGCAAAACAACGGTGCAGCCTGTCGTGCCCAACGCTGGAGGAAGCGTGCGCTGAGGCTGGAGCCACGATGCAGGCGTTGGTGGCCGCCGCCTGGGCTTCCTTACTTTCCGCCTATACGGCTCAGAGCGTCGTCACGTTCGGAGTGATACTGTCCGGAAGAGATTTCGAAGAAGACGAGAACAAGGTCGCATTTCCGTGTATCAATACTGTTCCGCTGGCAATTCCAATCAACTCTGACCAGGCCAGAGTTTTGGAAGATGCTACCAAGCGCTGTGCTGGCGTGCTGAAACATCAACGTACTCCGCTCAACTCGATCAAACGCTGGGCAGGCATTGACGGCGAACCCTTCGACTCTGTCATCGTCCTGCAACGGTACGACTCCCCACAAGAATCCCAGAGGCCGTGGGCACTGGTCGAAGATTCCGCAAGTGCCGAGTACGCAGTCTCCCTGGAAATATTACCCAGGGAGGACGGTGCAGTTGATCTCCAGCTGACATGCCGTGAGGATGTCGTACCGGCTGAGCAAGCTCCTCACATCCTCCGAGAGTATGACGCGCTTCTCAGGAATATAATCACCCCGACTGCTGAGTCTCCGAAGCTGCCCGAGTCAGTGTTATCGGTTGTGGCTGCCAAAGACGAACGTATCGCTACCCAGGTCAGATTCCTGCACGAGTTCGTCGAGCTCACCGCAGAAGGGCGACCGGACAGCATTGCTCTTGAGTTTGTAACAAGCTTAGAAGGGTCGACCGCTGCCAAGCAGACCTGGACTTATTCTCAGCTCGACTCAAGTGGCAATCAGATGGCGCGGTTGATCCAGAACAACGGAGTTAAGGCCGGAGAGCTGGTAGCTGTCTGCTTTGACAAGTGCCCCGAAGCTTCATTCGCCATACTCGGAGTCCTCAAAGCAGGATGTGGCTATATCGCCATTGATCCTGGCGCACCAGCCACCCGGAAGGAATTTATTCTCAAGGATTCCGGTTGCCATCTTGTGCTTACAACAGAGGAAAAGGTGCCGGACTTCACAAATCTCCAGGAGGCATCTGTCTTAGCTGTCGACAACGGTTCCTGGCGGGATTTGCCAGCTGACAAGCCTACACCTACCAGAGAGCTGAGTCCTGAAGACACGTGCTACTGCCTTTACACCTCTGGAACCACTGGCACACCAAAGGGTTGCCTGATTAGCCATGACAGCGCAGTACAGGCCATGCTGTCATTCCAGCGAATTTTCCGGGGTAGATGGAAAAACACGTCCAGATGGCTGCAATTTGCATCCTTCCACTTTGATGTCAGCGTGCTCGAACAATATTGGAGCTGGAGCGTGGGTATCTGTGTCACATCTGCTCCGCGAGACCTCTTGTTCGAAGACCTGCCGGCATCCATCAACGCTCTCCAGATAACGCATCTTGATCTTACTCCAAGCCTGGCACGGCTCCTGACTCCCGAGGATGTGCCCAGCCTGTGTGATGGCGTCTTCATCGTTGGTGGGGAGCAAGTCAGGCAAGACATCCTTGAGACTTGGGGTGATACGGGCTGCTTGTACAATTTCTATGGCCCAAGCGAAGTGACCATCGGCTGCACAGTTCATCGACAGGTTCCGAAACACGCGAAGCCCACCAACATTGGCCAGCAGTGGGACAATGTTGGGTCCTTTGTGTTAGAGCCTGGCTCACAGCAACCCGTACTGCGCGGAGCAGTTGGCGAGTTGTGCTTGTCAGGTCCGCTGGTTGGAAAGGGATATCTAAACCGGCCAGAGCTTACGGCGGAGAAGTTCGTGACAATGCCCAACTACAAAACTAGGCTCTATCGGACGGGCGACCTTGTCCGTCTCTTGCACGACGACAGCTTTGAATTCCTTGGCCGAATCGACGATCAAGTCAAGCTACGAGGACAGCGCTTGGAGATAGGCGAGATCAATCATATTGCCGTGGCTTCTGATTCTAGGGTTAAGGATGTTGCTACAATGGTCTTGAAACACCCGAGCCAACAAAGGGACCACCTAGTGGCTTTCTTTTCGACAGCACAACGGAAAGCCAAGAACGAGAGCCCCAACATCCTGACGGACGATTTAAGCCGGGAGTTGGCCGGAAAGATCCGGGAGAATTGTTCTAACAGACTACCGGCGTACATGGTGCCAACTTACGTTCTAGCAGTGTCATCACTCCCTCTGTCGGTGAACAACAAGGTCGATCACAAATCATTGAAATGGTTGTACGAAGCCAATTCGACCGAGTCGGAAGGAGCAGCATCCGAGCAAGCAGGGGCATTGACGAACGGGAACCTCGAGGTCAACAGACAGGTGGCCGAAGTACTGGCATGCTTTCTACAGATTCCCGCGTCAAGCATCAAGCCGGGTTCAAGGTTGTTCGAACTCGGAGTGGATTCGATTTCTGCCATCGGGCTTGCCAGAATCTTCAAGCGGCAAGGATTCAAAAACGCCGATGTGGCTACGGTACTTAGACATCCTGTGGTGCAGGACCTCGCACAAGCCATTGCGCAAGAGTCAACCTTCGACAGTGACAGGGTTATGGAGGCTACTCGAAAGCGGGTTCGATCATTCGCCGAAACTCATCGTGCATCAGTTTGCCGAGCCATGAAGCTCCAGCCAGCCGGTCTCGAATATATCGCGCCTTGCACGCCGCTGCAGGAAGGCATGATCTCGAGGGTCATGCAGGGTAGACCCGACGATACAGTATATTTCTCCGACTTCCGCTTCGAGCTGAAACCGGAGATCGACATGGCACGACTGAAAGAAGCATGGCAGGCTACGCAGCAGACCGTTTCTGTGTTGAGGACTTTCTTCCTTCCCACAGGCGATGGGTTTGCTCAGGTTGTGCTCCGCGATTATGAGATTGACATCAAGATATCGAGTCACAAGAACAAGCAGACACGAGAGTCGTCTTTCAGAGACTGGGTCAAGTCTGTTAGGTCTCTGTCGAGGTCGTTACCCTGGGGCCTCGAGTTGACAGCTTCTGGGAGCAGCCGGCGCATGCACCTTTACATGTTTCATGGGCTCTACGATGGAAACAGCCTACCGAAGCTACTCAACCAGGTCAAGCAACATTATAACCGTCCTGGAGATGATCTCACGCCACCCATGCAGTTCTATCACGCTCTACCTTATGGTCCCCTGTGTCAATTGCCTGATGAGAAGAGATTTTGGAAATCACTGTTCCCCTCTTTCAAGCCGCATAGCCTTCCTCTGACAGATTCGAAGCACGAAGATATAAGTGGTCCTATTGTCTTGACTGACAACCTCGTTCTTGACAATCTCCAAGCTCGGTGCAATATGTTGGACATTACGATCTCAGCGTTCTTCCAAGCAATGCTCCTTTACGCACTACAGACGGAGCTTACAGCGAATCCTTCGATAGGCATTGTGGTTTCAGGCCGAGCAATGCCGCAAGAAGGGTTGGAAGATGTGATCGGCCCCATGTTCAATACCATCCCCTGTGCGATCAACGGTCTCAAGAAGGGAGCGAGAGTCGTGGACCTCGTCCGAGCCTGCCACAAATTCAATGTAGACGCCATACCCTACCAGCACACGCCACTGCGGAAGATTGCACGCTATCTCGACCAGGACATCAACAAGGGGCTCTTCGACACCCTGTTCGTCTTTCACAAGCGGCTGGCTGAGTCCGTAGGCGACGAGTTATGGGAAGAGATCCCTACTGAAAGCTCACCAGATTATCCGCTGAACATTGAGGTCGAGCAGGAAGGGTCCTCTTTCACGGTTACCGTTGTGGCGAAGCCGGCATATGTGACTGATGATGGCGCCAGGCACCTCTTCACGACCTATGTAAGCCTCGTCACGGATCCCGCAATAATGGACTCGATCTTGCCACCCGAGTTCTGCGAACCCGCAACCACACCTGTACCAACCACAAACGGCATTCATAATGGTGACCAGATGGAGTCAGATGATGTGGCGAAACCGCACGAAGGAACGTCTCTGAGCGAAGTGGAAATGGCTGTTCGTTCCCAGATTTCAGAGCTTGCTTCTGTGCAAGTAGAGACCATATATCGGGATGGGCCAACCATATTCGAACTCGGACTTGACAGCATCGAAGCGATGAAACTCGCAGCTCGGCTCAAGGACGTCGGCTTGAAGGTTCCTGTAAGCGCCATCATGAAGGCACCTACCGTTGCAGGCATTGCACGTGTGGCGGTCTCGAATGTTGATCCTGAGAGCCCAACAAACAATGGAGAAGAGATGCCAAATTCCATTGCAAGACTGCAGTCGAGCTACCGGACTGGTCTGCAAGTCCAGGGGGTTGACCTTGACGAGGTTGAGTACATCCTTCCTGTTACACCCATGCAAGAAGGGTTACTTCTGGAGTCTGAAAGGTACCTGAACGTGATGACTTTCAGACTGGAGCCTGGTGTCGATCTGAAGCGCCTTGTTGCAGCTTGGCAGACTGTCTCGCAGACACAGCCCATTTTGAGGGCTCGCTTTGCTACCATTGAATCGCCGGGTCAGGACGTCGCTTTTGTCCAGTACGTGGTCAAAGAGGCAAACCAAGTGCAAGTTCTGCGCAACGCCAAGTTGCACAATGTTGTGGACAGCTTCAGAAGCGGCCCATCAGACCAAGACGTGTCGGCTCACGGAATCCAGATGGCCGTAGTTGATGAGGTAAATGCAGCCTTCCTGGTGCTGGCGATGCCGCATGCACTGTACGATGCTTGGTCTCTGTATCTCCTGCATCAGCAAGTCGCCAAAACATACCATTCACCTACTCCTGCACCCACAAACCTCGCAATCGGCCCGCTGCAAAGTCACCTTGAACAGGTTTCCGATCAATCGAGCAGTGGCGATGCGCATGTATTCTGGGACGACCAGCTGAGGGGCATTCAACCCACAACGTTCACTTCGGAGGTCACACGATCCAGCCCTGCATTTCTGCTTCACAAGCAGTCCCGCATTCATTTAGACGCGGTCTTCAATTTCTGCAAGCACCAAGGCGTGACGGTCCAGTCCTTGGGTCTTGCTTGCTGGACGATCGCACTTGCTCACAACACTCACCAGCTTGATGTGTCTTTCGGCCTCGTTCTTTCCGGTCGCACCACCGAAGACTCGGAGCAACTTATCTTTCCCACCTTCAACACTGTCATCTTCAGGCCCCGCATCAGCCAGGACAGCACGAAAGCCGGAGCTGTCAAGAGAGTCCACGATGTCGCGGTCGGAGTCTCGGAACACCAGCATTTCTCTCTCCGTGAAGCTCTCCGTATGGTTCGCAGCAAGGGGACTGAGAAACAGCTTTTCAATACGTTGTTCACATTTCAAAAGCTCCCGAGTTCTCAAGACGATGTCGCCCCCCTTTACAACGAATCCACCACTGAAGCGACGCCCGTTCGACCGCCATACCCTGTCAACATCGAGTTGGAGAGCGGGACAGACGGCCTAGTCTGGACCGTCGCATGTCAAGAAGGACTCGCTAGCGAAACATGTGGTCGTGAATTGCTAGAAAAGCTTGACAACGTCTTGGCTGGCCTGATGACACAGCCTGACCAACCTCTGCTTCAGGAAGAGGACAGTATGGTGTCATTATGTGGCTTGCCGGGAATAGAACTCGCCAACGGAGAGTCGTCGGAGCGGAACGGCGAGTCGACATCTGTCAATGACCGGGACGACTCTCAAACGTCACGCCCTTGGACTGCTACAGAAACGGTAATCAGGGCAGTCCTAGCCAACATTGCAAAGGTAGACATGAACCAGATCAAACAGGATACAGGGATCTTCCACCTCGGTCTGGATAGTGTCAGTGCTATCAGAGTCGCCAATTTGCTGAGGAAAGAAGGATTCAAGGTACCTGTGAGCGGCATCATCAGAGAGCACACCATTGAGAAGATTGCAATCCTGGCAGAGCAACTGAAACTGCAGAATGCAGATACCCATCGCATGCTGAATGGTTCTGCTATAGATGGGTTAGCTTCTCCGGATATCAAGAGGAGTCTCCCGATCCCGGAGATCGACATCGAAACCGTCATACCGGCAACCGGTGGTCAACGCTATATGCTCGATGTGTGGAGTGCCAGTGGGGGTCGCTTGTTCTATCCGAAGTTCTGGCTAAAGGTCTCGAATAGCTCTCACGGCGACTTGAAGCAGGCGTTCCGGCGGCTCGTCCGCGGCGTCCCGGCGCTTAGGACTCTTTTTGTCCACCAGAAGAGCAATGAAACGGCTGAGACGTGGCAGGTGATCCTCAAGGACGAGGCTATGGACAAGCATGACCTGCCATGGACTTTCCATATCGAAGGCCAAGGAAGCGAGCTGCTGGTCAGCCTTCACATCCATCACGCTTTGTATGATGCCGTGAGCTTTCAGTTGCTTGTAGGGGAACTTGACAGGCTCTGTATCAAGTCCAGTTCTGAATTGCGGCACAATACGGACATGAGCATCTTCCTCTCCAACACCCGGTCGTCTCGCAAGGTGGCACAAGGTTTCTGGACAACTTACCTCCAACCAAATGCAAGCGTCACGCCACCAATTGCTCGCGGCTCCTTTGCAGCAAAGCGAATTGAAGAATTCGTTCCCAGACTTCTGCCCGTCGACAAGTTGGGCGAGCACTTGAAACACCATGGACTGAGCATTCAAGCACTCTTCTTTGCCACCTATGCCAGATCATACGCAAGCATACGTCGTGCGCCGCCTGCTCGTCAAGAGGCCAATCCAACGGCAGGTCATGTTGTCCTCGGAGTCTATCTTGCGAACCGCTCCCTCGACATTGACGGGGTCACGGATTTGATTGCTCCGACATTCAATATTGTCCCACTGAAAGTCCAGCTTGATGGAAAGAGTCTGTTGGAGTCGGCCCTGCAAGTCCGGCACGACATAGCAGAAGTAACCAAGCTGGAGAACTGCGGAGTCAGCATGAGAGATATCTACGCCTGGACAGGTGTTAAGATTGACACATTCGTCAACTTCTTGACCCTCCCATCCGACCACGAAGACGAAGATGGCGCCTCGGGAGGAACCGGCAAGCAAGTAGAGATAACGCACGCCAAACTCAACCGCGAGCAAAGGGCGAAACTTCAAGATGACAACGCCCCGTCACCCTTCGTGGAGGGTACGGACTATAACTCGGAGACGAGCAAGTGGTGCTTGGTAAGTTCTAATTGATAACTTGGATTCCCTTGAATCTGCCAATGCTGACTCTGTCCCTGCAGCCCGCCATTGACATCGAGGCAAACGTGGACGATGGATATCTGGGCCTAGGTGTCTTTGCGCCAGAGGACATGCTCTCCGCAGAGGAAGTGACCAGGATGATGGATGAGATGAGAAGCTTGATGTTGGAGTTTCATTAGATTCATTAACAAGGGTGTTATGATGAGATAGAGAGATGTCTGGTTGTTACTTTTCACTTTGACATAGAGAGCCGGATCAGAAATAGGCATCAGTTCTCAATCTACATATTGGTATTAAACTAAGAAGTTACTTGCTCTTACGACGTTACACGAAGCTCGGACTTGTTCTTCGCCCCCAAGCTTCGATACGCCGGTCGCTCTGGGGGCTGAAAACCCATTGGTCGATCCTTCCACGCGCTTCATTCCTGATGTTGCAAAGGCACCTTGGCCTCGGAGGTTTGCCAGCCACGTACTGTACCTCGAAATCAGCACTCCGTCCTCGTCGCGGTCACGTCTAGTTTCTAATCTAATTTCTTAACCGGGAATAATCCCCATGGAGTAGCCACAGTAGCTAGTTAGCCACTTCCACCAGCCCGACCAGTCCTGCAAAGTAATTGATTACCTAGGATACCTACTGTGAGGAGGTGTGCACGGAGCGTGGTGTGTGTGTGTGTGTGCGCGCGCGCGTGTGTGTCGACTTCCGCCGACCAAACCGATCGTGTCATGCAACGTTCCGGCCCACCTAAATCCTACATCCACAGTATGTAATCACGGGCTAGAATATATATGTATGTACTGTATTTATGTATGTATGTAACCCTCGCGTAAGGCGTGCCGTTGGGATATTGTACATATATATATGTACGAGGTGCGGGAGTAAGGCTTTCCCTTTTTCTACAGTGTGTCGTCTACTACCACTATCGACAGCAGCAGCAGCAGTCACACGTACGATCCGGTCCGGTCGCCATTGCTTAAAGAGAATATAGAGTACAACGGAAGAGGGTCTCGTAGAGGATAGGACCGCCGAAGCTGGACGGAGGATATTCGGGCGAGATACTCCGCTATAGGCGAGGGTCGGATCAATCGGTGGTGCGACGGTGAGAGTGTCGGGTTGACAGTTGTCTGTTGCTTCAAAGCGGACAATCGCGATCAGGTACTTGGTTACTCACCACTCAACACAAACACTCACCACTCACCACCGACGCAACCGCCTCAAGGCCCAGCACGAGAAGGTAAAAGAGTCAAGTCCCAGCACGAGAAGGCAAAAGAAAAGGAGAGGCAGAGGCAAGACATGTCGACTCGACGTCCCGCAACCAACGGGCTCGGCACGGTCGAGAAAGAAGACGACGAACCAGTCATCGGGGGTCCATATTCTCTGTACGACGGATCTTTCGTGTTGGAGTTTCTGCGGCCTAGACCGTCGAGGAATGCTTCGTGAGTTGCAACCCCCCTTCCCCGGATCATGTCAGGACATGTTGGGATAAAGCGCGGCGGGAGAGAGATGTCAGCGGACGGCATGCTATCATGTTATGTTGTGATGGCAAGGCTGGCATGGCAGGGCGTGGCGTGGGTTCCCTTTCGACGGGTCTCTCTCCTCCTGTCCTGTCTGTGTTGAGTCCGCTTTCGATGCCTCCTCCTGTCGCGCGCCGAGTCCCCTTCATACGAATGCACAGATCGAGACCGCATCCTCGTATGTATCTGCGTACATGGACTGGTTGCTAATTCGACACACGCGTTCGCCCAGAGTCTTGATGAGAGCAACCTACAAGCATGATCATCCGTGGTGTAAGCAGGGGAAAGATCACGGTCAGGTACGCCCCCTCTCGTGTTGTCTGTATTGTCATTGTTGTCTTCCTGACTGTCCATTGATATGCATCTGTCGATTTTCCTCATGCCTTCGGAATGACTCTGACTGGGCTTGGTATAATTTACTGACCTTGGTATGTTTATGTAGTCACCCCCCCTCCACCTCCACTTCCAGCAATCCGAATCCTTCGTCGTGCTGTCCGGCCAAGTCGGCACCACGACGACCTACTCCCTCGTCGACACGATCCACACCCCCGAAACCGCTCCGGCCTCGAACCCGCACCACATCGCGCCGTGGGTGCCGCATCGATTCTGGCCCAGTCCCGCCGCGACAGAGGACACAACGATCCTCGTCTGGGCGCACCCGAACCCCGAAGGCATGGACGACAAAATGGATAGGTTGTTTTTCCAGACCTTGTTGATGTATATCAGTGACGTGAGGGAGGGGAAGGAGGCGTTGAGTCTGTTGCAGGTGATGATCATCCAGTAAGTGAGCGAGCGAGCAATACTGTACTTCCGTCCCGTGCCTGAGGTCCTTCACCTCAGCGTACAATCCCCAGCATGCTCTTCGCCCACATGCGAGACTCGCAATACTTGCGCTTTAAACCTCACAGCCTCAACCTCAACCTCGCTAACTCACCACCTCTCTCTCACTCCGCTCTAGACACTTCTCGGCCACCGCTCTGATCATGTTTCCCAAGCTATGGATCCTCGGCCCTCTTCGATGGTGGATCCCCTGGCTCATACAGTGCCTTTGCGCCTACATCGCCATGTGGATGGGCTACGCGCCATTGGTGAGGAAGTACATGTCCCAGGACGATTGGGAGGACGAGGACGTCCAGGAAAGAGTGGGGATGTGGCGGAGGGAGAGGAGGGAGAAGAAGGTGCAGTGAAGGACACGATACGGGGAGGGGGAAGCGTTGGCAAGGCTGAGAGGATGGCATAGCACGGTATAGCACGGGTATAGGGTGGAATGGCATGGCAAGGCGCGGGACTGGCAGTGATAGCACGACACCAATCAAACCCTCACTTCTTCAGAGACACCGAGCCCTGAGGCAGTCATTCCATTGCACTGGCACTGGCATTGGAATTGGAATTGTACTCGATTCTTCAACTTCATTGCCCGGGTTCCGAGTGACACCTCCCTCACTCACGTGGAACGCAGACTTCGGCAAAAGGAAGGCCCCAGGAGAAGACTTGGTACTGTATTCGCTTCGGGTTGGGCTGCATCGTGTCGTGTCACGTCATACTCACACTCACACGACATCAAGTGTCCTGTCCCGCTAGCTGGCACCACGTCAACCAGATACAGATCCTCCCTCTTACGAGTCCACGTAGACTCACCCTACCGCCCACTCACACCCACACTCACACTCACGCGCGGGATGGGAAGGGGAAGGAGAGGCGGACAAGAAAAGCAATAAAACCAAGCTCCCATGGACCGTCCCGTCGTGAAATGTACACAAAGTTTACTGTACCACACCTCACCTCACCGCACCACACCGCCCACGCCACGTTTGTCGTCGCCTGACGCCGTGCAAACCTTCACCAAGGTTTTAGCCCTCAGCACATGCAGACCATCTGCATTGTGTGTGTTCCATGGTGGCCCGTGCGCCGTGTGCCCCCATGTCGTGGACTGGACCTGTGTTAAACATCCAAACCCAACCCCAGCCCAACGCCGGGGAACAAAGGGGGGGGTGGTCATACAATCCTTTAGGAATCCCCCGTCTATTCGCTCGCCCAACCTCTGCGCACTACCAGACCTCCTACTCGTACATGGGAAACCGTACAGTGTACCGTGTATGGGAAAAGGGTCGAAAGTTTCTCCCTCGCGGCACACACCTGTCACACAAACGTTATCATGCGCTGCGCTGCGCTGGCTGGTGGAGGTGGCCATGGGGTTGCGTGACCAACAACCCCCCTCCTCACACACCTCAACTTCATGCATGCATGCACGCATGCATGTACTTCGATGTATGCCTGGTCTTCATGCACGCTCGCGAACCGATGAACCACTGTTCTCGACGGTGATGACAATGCCAGACGGCGGATTGGTCGCATCGCGACGCGAGAGGCTTTTCGGAAAACCCCAAACCCCCACCCCTCCTCTTCCTTCGGAACCCAACGACGCCTCCATGTGATCTTCTTTCCCCTGGGGACGGATCGAATGGGAGGGCGCGAAATTCAATGTCGAGTCGATGAATCATGAAGAAGGTGACGTGACAGGTCAGATTTTTTATCATGGATTGGTACAGTTTATCTTGTGCATACACTTGCCATGGTAAAAAAGGCTTCTCGTGCATTAGTCGGGTCGCTGCTTTAGAAGGTGGCTTTGTTTGGAGGATCGTGGGGCTCCTATGTAGGATCCCCCTGCCAGATGCGAGATCAAGGCGTCGATATCAGATTGATATTGGGCTTTGGATGATCTTATCTGATGGAGGGCCTGCCGATGTCGGATGCCCTGCTGTGCTTGTGATGTGTGGTGTCTCGCCAGGAGGTAGCGTAGGTGTTGAGAGTATCAAAGGTAGGAAGGTGGACAGAGTATTCGACAGATCCTTGCCGTGGTCAAGGTTAAAGTCAACGAGGTCGAGGGAGACAACGCTGCAGTACTAGGTACTTCTCTCCGAGCATCTCACATAACTCATGTGTAGTGTTTGTACCATACGAAGCCTATACTGAGAACATGCCATTCATACAAAGGGTGCCTGCTGCCAATCCTCCAGGGAAGGACCAATGTGTACGTGAAGGGTGTGAAGAGCCGTCTGGATCAGAAACAGGCAAGCGAAGTTCATGGAAAGGCTGCCCGTAAGCTGGCGGCAGAGCACCTGTTCATTCCTTCCTCTTTGCCTGGTTCTCATACCACACCTTGCCTCCCTGGCAGCGGTGAACTGGGATGAAACCACCTTCACACCCTTCGCAATACCCTCCGACCTCAAACCTCTTCTTCGTCGTCCAATCCATCTCCGAGCAGCTCATCGTCCTCGACAACCTGACTGTAATCCTGACCTCTCCTCGCAAACGCATCCCTTGAACGGTAGGGCGCCCCATATCCTCCAACGTTCGTCCCTCTCCCGACACCAAACCTCCCTCCACCGCCAGAAGACCCACCACCAAGGGGCATATACCCTCGTGCACTCCGGAACAAACTCATCACAAGCAAAGGCGTGGCTTTGGCTACAGCAACAACACCACTTACAACCACGACAGGAATTGTAATCCACAGCGGGTCGCCACCGCCAGCACCAGCTGAGGTTGAGAATCCTTCACCCAGACGGATCTGACCGAACCCTCCCCCTCCACTCTGCCACTTCGTGTACGCCCAGTATCCAATTCCCACCGCCAGCGCAATGGGCACGAAAATGGCAAAGAAAAGCCCCACCCCGCTGATTCCATGCTTCTTCTCATACTCTTCTTCATGGCCAGGACACCATTTCGATTCCAGCTTGTCGAGTTCACGGCCACCTTGACACGTCGTAAGTGGGATTCTCCTGTAGCCAGTGGGATACCAAAATTCCACCTGATTCGGGTTGTCCTTGCAGTTTGCCTCGTGATCGGCGGGCTTCAGGCCAGGCACGAGCTGACACGTCCCGTCCGCTTGGATCTCATAGTTGTAGTCGCACTCGAAATCCTGTCTCGTACACGAGCAGTTTCTCGAGATGCTGTGCAGGTGGTCGATTAATTTGCCGTTGTAGCAGTCGCGATCGATGCGTTTGCGATGGTACCGAGCTACGTGTCCGAACAGGCAGTTCGAATCTTGCATGGGGTGCTTCGGCTCCCAGAGGGTATAGTCGCCCTTTTCCGGGTCTTTCTCGTCAAGTTCACATTTCCGCTCGCGTTCCTTGAGACCTGAGAAGTCGAGGTGCACGGTGAAGATGCCACGTTTTGCTTGAGAACCGAGTTCGCGGCCCCAGAGGAGGAAGGCGCGAGAGTTGTCCGAAGGGACGGTGGTGATGGCGTCGATCTGCATTTCCACGTTGGGTGAGAACTCGAATTCCTTCCAAGATTCGCCTTCGTCGAGCGTGTAGAAGAGTGATTTTGTAGGTTGGGATTCCTTGACGATGACGATGATGCTGCCTTGGTCGCCGTACTCCCACATATAACTGCCCTTTTTGACCGACTGCCAGGTGATGCCCGCGTCGCGAGTGATGAAGGTATCGGTGGCTTCGTCGTCCTTGCGGGCAAGGTACTCGCCCACGTTGCCGACTGCCATCATTAGTCCGACCGCGCTAGGGCTGGAGAATGTCGCCGATTTATCCCCTCGTTCGGTGTAGCTGTGGATGTGTAGGGCGCATTTGGCCGTGGCCTTGTTGGCCTCGCCGACGCATGCATAGTTCTTGCCTAGAGCGTCTTGTTTTGGTGGCGGGAGGAAAGCCCACTCTGCACCATCATTGTGAGTAATCATTGACTTCAGTTTCTTCTTCTCGCCGTCATTGGTCTCATCCCTGTTGGCAACGACGTTGACCATAGCAACACCTTCCAACCCTTGCATCTTTTCAAAGTCGACGTAGCCCTCAGTGTCCCGGTTGACGGCTCCGAGGGTGTAGACGTATGATGTGCCATTGCTGTTTGACTTGATGATAGCACCATATTCATGGTCCTGCGCCGCGTTGACAGTGACATGGAGGAATACCGCGTGAGTAGAGCTGTCCAGGACAGTATAGGCTTGCTGGTGTTTGACTTGGAAGTTTTTGGGGAATTCGGCTGGCGCGAACGTCCTGCCGTCAACGCTTGCATCAACTCTCAGGCTTTGACGATCTTCTGTTTTCGCTGCAACGATGATGAACTCCGACATGGTCGCAAAGTCTAGGATGTCGGGGAAGTGAACGGTCGAGTCGGCAAAGAAGTTGTCGCTGGAAAGGAGCCTGAGGTTCTTGGTCGGGTTCTCGTCCTCGTATTGTTCACAGAAGATCAACTGGTCCCCGTGTGCTTGACCTTCGCGGGTCATGAACTCGCACTTTCTGGCGTAGCGAACCAAGACGTCCCAACGGTCGCCGCGGTCCTTCGATAGCCAGATGTTGGTGTGGTCGTCATTACCCACCGCGCCAGACCAAAGTACCCAGTCCTGATACTCAGGGTGAAATCTCATCGTGGGCAGTCTCAGAGTACTGGGTCGTTCCGGTGCGGAGAATTTGTCAAATCGGTCGCCTCGGTCGATGGTGTAATGGACTTCCTTTGAACCGGTGAGGAAGAAAACAGCGTCGTGATAATGCGGGTTAGGCGCGATGGCAGTGATCGGCTCTCCCTTGAGAATCGTTTGCCACGTCTTCCCGTGATCGCGCGTCAAGAAGATATCTTGCTCGCTCGTACGCATGACAATAGTCTCGTCGCTGCCGAATGATGTATCACCTCTTTCGAGGTAGTACCACTCGGAGAAACGATCTGCATTGAAATTCGTCTTCTCGACAATAATTTCTCCCGAAACTGGCCTTTTCACCGAATCCGAGCACGGTCTGTCAATATCGAGATCAAGCTCTTCGCCGCCTTTGCGCACACACTCATTGCCAGGAATCAGTCGCCAGCCGGACGGACCCTTAAAGGTATCCTTTTCGTTCTTGCAAGCTCCTTCCGGAACAGGCAGGGTGACTCCATCTGCTGGAACACAATCTTTTCGGTCCTCGGTTCTGACGAAGTTGTAGTCGCACTCAAAATCAGCCTTCGTGCAAACACAAGGCTCGAATTCGGGTACGGGATCCTTGAACTCCTCGTCAATAAAACACTCGGCATCGGCCTTGCGCCGCCTGAAAAACTGCCTGTGTCCCATGAGACAGCTGGGTTTGCCGTCCTTGTCAACACGCGCCGGCCAGCGATTAAAGTCTTTCTCAACACAAGCCCGTTCATGCAGCCCATCGAAGTCGATCTTGAACATTACCCACTCGGTTTTGGAACCTGAACCCTTGGCACCCATCATGAGGAATTTGAGTGTGGTTGAGTCCGGGACTGTGGTCAGAAATCTTGCTCGGACCTTTTCCTCCAGATCGGCCTTTTTCCACGTCTTGCCGTGGTCGATCGAGTAGCTGATATGACTTGTAGGCTCCTCGTCGTCGACAGCCACGATAACTGCCCCCTGATTCCCAAATTCGTACAGATGAGCCCCGTCGAGACCCTGAATCCAGGTGACACCAGCGTCGTCGGAGACAAAGAGATCGCCATCTTCGTAGTCCTTAAGAAATTTTCCGGTATTGCCAATTCCCATGACGATACCGGGCGCTGGACTGGAAAATATGCGCCCGGTCTGCCTCGCATCTGTCACCGAATGGAGGTGCAATCTCTTGTCGCCGACCTTGAGATCTTGGAAAGTCCTTCCGTCATCGAAGCTGATTTGCGAGACGATTTCTTTCTGAGGAATCGTCGAGCCCTCGACTTCCTTCCAGTTCTGCACCGTGTTGACCATGACTATCCCCTGAATCGTCTGCACTTTTTCAAAATCGACGTTTCCAAAGATATTGCGGTTGGTGTGGTCGATGTTGCGAGTGAAGTAGGTGCCATTCGAGTTGGAGGTGAAGAGGTAGCCCGTAGGGTTCGTGGGACGAGATCCGAGCACATCAACCTGTAAGCTGTAGTTTGTACTTTCGAGGATAGTGTAGGCGTCTTCGCTGATGCGGTGGTGTCCAAACTCTGCTCGGTGCCAGCTCGAGCCGTCCTTTGTCACGTACAGTGCCAGCTCATCCGTGCCCTCGGATTTGGCTGCCGCAACCAGGAAGCCTTTGACGGCAGCCATGCTGATGATCCCCGTCACGGCACGGCCATCGTCGAGCGCAGGCTCCAACTGATCCCGAGTGAAAAAGTCGTCCGAGACGAGCAACCTGTTGTCTTTCGGCCAAGGAGAGTACAGGCCTTCGACAATGCAAAAGATGCGATCTCTGACTTCGGGGGCGATCTCTTGTGCAAAGTCCGGGGTGCTGACGGCCCATTGGCAGCCTCGTGTCATGGATCCCAAATTGTTGATCGTCTCAAAGTCATCATCAGTGTAGAAAGCTCTTTCAATGCAAGCCAGCCCGACGCAGTGCTCAGCATTCCAGATCACCCGCTTGGGATCCCAGCCGTGGAAGCTCAATGGGGCATTTCGAAACCGGGCCAGGTTATCGCCTTGGTCGATAGAGAAGCTGGTCCACGTCTTGCCCCTGTCCGTCGTCACCCAGTGCTCCGAGCCGAGTCCGATGATGTACGCGCGTTGATTGTCCCATGGGTGCCGATACACATCCAAGACATTTCCTGACTGTCCTTGATCATCGACTTGTTTCCACGTCTCGCCGGCGTCAGGGCTGCGCCATACAACGCCGGTCTCTCCATCGTAGCCAAGGACGACGTCCGAGTCGTCAAAGTAGAAGACGTTTTCTAATGGGTTATCGAAGGTCGTGGAGGAGATGGTCGGGCCATCTTTCTTTGCCTGGGCAGGCTGTGGAGAAGAAGCGAGCAGTAAGAGGAGCGCAAGTGACGAGGCGACAGCGCGGCGACAGTAGGATCGAATTATCATCTTTGATTAGCGCAT
Organism: Phialophora tarda; assembly: GCA_016109495.1. Taxonomy (NCBI): domain Eukaryota; kingdom Fungi; phylum Ascomycota; class Eurotiomycetes; order Chaetothyriales; family Herpotrichiellaceae; genus Phialophora; species Phialophora tarda. Next base: position 447,959 of record JADWPL010000004.1, on the reverse strand, counting down.
CGAGCGAAGTGTGGATTAAAGGTGAGATAGACGAAATACAAACGCTCAAAAAGAATCAATGGCGAACTGGACACGGTTGTTGATGGAGACACGAATTGCGTTTGCCTGCGGCCAACAATTGTTGGTGAGCATCTCGTCTCCTCATGCTCACTCGACACTCAGTCGCTCCGAATCCGAGAAATCAGGGTCCGCCGAATGTGGTAAGCGCCGCCGTCTCAAACACGTAGCTCCTGTAAGCTCTCTCAGTCACTCCTCACTCCTCGCTCGCAAGGCCTCACCACAATTGCAGGAGACAACCTACAAGCTACATCGTACAGATAGAAATGTTTTCAAAAGTATCGAGATTGTTTCTGTCATTGCCCGTCGACCTGCAATCCCCCTTCTATTCTCCCAAACCCCTCCTTTTTGGTAGACTCTGCAGATAGATCCTCATTGACAGCTGGCTGCCATTGAATGCTAAGGTCGTTCCACATGTCTGCCCCTTCCCCTGTCCCCAACCTTACAGATTATGGTGGCCTGAAATGCACACATACTATCCAGCCGGAACGCCTACGCTTAACAACGCTGTGGTAGATATGCCTCCTCCGTCGCTTCAACCAAATACAATGCAATAGCGATAGCAGTCAAGTCCACACATGTCGGGACATGCTCACTTGAGCTTCAGTTTGCGAAGAAATTTCTTCATCTTAGATTCTTCAGGGGGTAGCGTGTCCCAAATGGAGACAGGGTTAGCCTCCTGTGGCAATTCGGCTTTTTCCAATGGCAGTTTGTTGACCTTCTGGTGGTCACGTTGTGATTGTAGTTCCTCTGGTGAGCGGAGATCTGGTCTTGTCAAGGTCATGTGTAGCGTCATCTCTCGATCCGAAGGAAGTCCACGAGCATAGGCCTCGGTAGGTCTCCGTATTGAGAATGGTCGGAGTGTTTTGCCAAACCCGTCGACGCTACCTTTCCGTGAAGGACGGTTCATCTGAAAGACGGGGTCTTCAGGAGTCCGGGGATCAAAAAGAGTGTCCGGTTCTTCTGGGTCGTCTTCCTCATCCCCTGATAGCTCAGGCGTGTCATCATGAAAAAAAGTCCTGTTGGTTTCCGGTCTCGGCTGCGGGCTTGTCATTGGTCTGACGGGGGTGCGAGGACTCCGGCCTTGCACCGACGGGAACCCAAACTCAATTGCCTCGTCGAACTTCTGCGGGGAAGCAAGATAGAGCCTCAGCTTCATTCGAGCAGCTGGATCTTGGTAATGAGTCGCGCGAGGATCGATTGATGATATGGATGCCTGAGAGCGAAGGTGCTTGATTGAAAATGACGATGAGCGAGTGTGAGGAGGTATAGCTGGGAGCGCTGGAGTTGGGGGTACCTCAATGACTGGTCGATTTGACGATGTTGACGCCCGGCCACGACGTATTGAGAGACTCGACAGGGAAGGGTTTCTTCTCGAGTGACGCTTGACAGGTTCTGATGCAGGCATCGTCCGCCGATTGGTCTCGGCAATAGCCTGATGGTAGTCGTCAAGCTTGAGATCCAAGTCTCCTTCATCCTCAAGCCACCGGAAGCCATCTATTGAGTAGTCGCCCATATCGACTGCAGAGTCCACTCGGTCGTCGTCTTTAACGTCTTCACTGTCCACAATGGTGTCGTCGTCCTCAGAACCCCGAGGTTCAAAGGCGGGGAACTGGGTAGGATGCCAGCTACGGCGGCGAAGGGTCTCGTCTGCAGCGTCGAGGATGAAAGTGTTCTTGTCTTGTGAAAAGAAGGAGCACTCTTCCTTGGAGAAGAGCTTCTTCTGGACCGCAGGAGAGAGCGACGTGAACCAGGCGACAGTGTTTGGGGTGTAGTCCGCTACCGAGTTCCTCCTTCTACGCAACCTCTTGCTGTTGACAAGCCGTCCTGTCTGTACGAAGCTATTGGTCACAATAGTCAAGGTGTCTGCGCCTTTGATGGTGACACTGATATCGTTCGACGGATAAGTCGACAGTCGAGAAGGGGGGCGTGAAGAGTGTCTCCCATCTTCGGCCAACCTGAGACGCTCTAAGCTGCTAAAATACTGGTGGAACACACATGTTAGCCCGTGGACCTGTGGAATAAGCGATCGAATGAACCAGGCGTGTGTTAACGGTCGCGCGAGTCAAGTCGCAACGGCGGTGGAGGAAGCGTTGGAGAAGGGGCGGCCCCTGCTTTGAGGTCGGAGGACCGTGCCGCGACCAAGAAGCCTAGAGGGTGCGCAGGAGTCCCATTTGGGCAAGGAGTTTCATGCCTAAACTCCAAATATGCAAGGCCCGTGGCGCCGGTCCCAGGTAGCTTTTGGGGGCGTTAGGTGATCTGATGGAATGACGTGGGACGTGTCCCCATGCCTGAATAGGGCCCTGCTTGTAAACGGCAGTGATGTGCATCCGTCTTCTTGTCGGCGTGGAGATCGGGCTGCAAATCACGTTTGATCACCATGGCGATCCCCAAGCTGCTGGAATTCCTGAGCAAGGGGTCTGCTGGTGATTTTCCGGGGAATGTTCACACCCAAGAAAAGAAAAACAGAGCACTGCGTAGACTCACTTTTCGAAGTACAACAGGTGGTAATGTCTCAATCGCGACATCATCTGGCAGAGACGGGTGTCGTGAACGTCGCATGTCGGAAGCTGTGGGTGCGGCTTGGACCTCGGAGAAGTGGTGATTTAATAATTGCTCCGCTGCGGGAACCGTCGCATGTCTTTGCCAGCCGTCTGATATCTTGCCAAAGCCTAAAGTGTGATATGCGATTCAGGAGAGCTACGGAGTAGCTGGGTCGACTTTTTTGGCTGCACGGTGCCTGGATGGCCGATGGAGACCCGCGAAGTGTGCCTGCTTTGCAAAATAGCTACCCAGTAGTCGCTCGCTTGGGCGTGAAAAGGCTTAAGCGAGCAACGGCGAATGGGGATATATGGAGACTTTGGATGTTAAGAATGCGTGAATCAAACCAAACGCTTTCATGTAAGATTATTCCATAACAATAGGTGAAAGCGAGGGCAAGGTGGTGGTAGGGCGAAAGCGACAGAGTAAATATGAGGTCCTGGCGCTGCCACTTGCTTAGCTATATGAGTGTTGATGCCTGTCACTTGAGAAATGATGCTCATTTCTGAACCCGTGCCTGCGTGGTCTGCGCGTTGAGATTAAAATCGACCCCGTGCATGGGTAGGGCGACCCTGCCGTGCCAGCCAAACTGACCCTGCGGCTCAGAATGGAAGCCCTGCGACATCCGGCATTCTCGTGGCGCTGCTGCTGCCGGTCTAGAACTGACAGGTCGCTCTTCTTCCTCCCGTCCTTTGGCTGTGGTTTGACGTACACCCTGCAAGCCCTCGGCTGCTCTTGAAACGTTCATACGCTGGCATTCGCCTGCTTGCCTGTAAATTCCACTGAAGCGTGCTCGTGGTTCTCGTTAAACAAGACAAAAGTTCATGCCGCCATGCGAGACCAGGCGATGTAAGCTGCCGACGAACCGATGGGGCCGAGCAAACGAACTAGCTCAAGTGGACTAGAATATCAACGCGTTTTCAGCGGACCACATCATCATACAGGACGTTTGAGGGTCGATAGGGCGGGCATTTCGCGCAGAATCAGACTCATGTAAGTCAAACATACGTGTCAATCGAGATGCGACGTGTTATCCTCGTACAGACTTTGGTACTATATCTGAGAGGCCCTCCCGCAGACTTGATGGCTACCAGAGTTGATACTCTCGGAATACGTTAGACGCTAAGCGATGCAAGCTGGGAGTGGCCACCTTGTCTCGCGTGGCCTGACAGGGTTCCTTGAAAATTTCCTGCCATTCATGCCTGGGAATACGCCTTGTGGCTTGCATCAAGGTGTCAAATATCAGGGGATCGGGACGTCAAGAAGCGAAGAGGCGCAGGGGGGTATCGTGTTAAATCGCGATTTGCCATCGAGAGTTATCCAACAGCGGAGAAGACGCTGTCCAACTTGTACAATGTAGCCATGCCAGTTCGAGCGGAGCGTGTTACCCCATCACCAAAAGTTTACACCGGTCATGTACTTCACCGCTTGTATGACCTTTCTGGAAGGAAAGCCCAAACGCGGCGTGCACAACCGGCCCGGCTCAACAGAGATGCAATTGCTCCTCGGACTGACACTGGAAAACATGTCACATGCGGGAGGAGTGCGTGAGTCTTCTGGGTAGTAGATGTCTCAATGCATGCAGTGACAGTGCGGGACAATTTTTCGCTGTCCTTCCGGCCGCTGCTCGAAGCTGAAATGTCCGCACCCTTGCTGGCGTCTGATGTCAGCACAGGGGGAATCAGAAAGCGATCAGGGTTGACAATCGGCTTCGAAAAAAAACAAAAACGAATTCAGTAAATACATCACTCTCGCAAAATGGCTGCACGCCAAATAGTGCAACTCTTCTACGATGGCGCCATAATCGTCGATTTCTGCATGTTCAGCTCGCAAGCAGCAACTGTGGCTAAAGAGAAATAAGGAAGCACAAGCGTAGTCGGCTCCAAATGCGTACTATCCGACCTACTATGTATGTACCGAGTACTCCGTACTATGTATGTATGTATCTCGCTTGAACTTGCGGTCAGCATACGTATGAAAGAACATCTCCGGGAGTCCGTGGCATGGCTCGCGGCACGGACACGATGTTTCTGTTCGATAACTTCTCTGCTCGGCAAGTATAGGAGACGACCAATGGTATATCGGCCAATGCGCATGTTGCTGACCAGACCTTCGCCCGCCGAGAATGATTCTATCCCAGACAACCATTCCTTCAACGGCCGGACTCCCTCCCTCAATTGACATTTCCAATTTCATTCTTGGAGAACTTCTAACTTTGTCCGGAGCTTGGGCCGCGAGGTACGGAGTACGCAGGCGGGCTTCAAATACCAGCGTGCGACGCATTTGATGCGGTAACAAGGTGTGCCGTCAAGCCTACCAACGGCGGTGGGATCGAGCAAGAGACGATCCGGTACGGAGTACTTGGAACATACTTCGACGAAGCAAAGGGGACTCTTCGTGCGTTTTGCATGCCGAATACGAGGCCGACAAGGAGGCACTTGCAGCCACAAAGTGCTGTCGAGTTTTCTATTCTGGAACCCGGATAGTCTTTAAGCACTCTGCCGCATCAGCTCCCAACCAGTATCACAGGCGCTGAATACGTAGTCTGATGAGAAAATGGACCACTTGAGACTTGGAGGTCTTCTGAAATTCCTCCAACCACATCGCTGTGCCTGGAATAAGGCTGTGAGAAGGTCGATGCGAGTGTTACGTTAGCATTGGCCGCAGAGGAAAAGGGTGCGCCCCAAGACATCGCGGTGTCCGCAGTGGCGTTTGGTGGTTTGAGTTGGCGTTCCCAATTGAAGATTAGACACCTCGTCACTATTCCATTACACGTTAGGATGCGCTGACGTGCTCGTGCTGATTGACTGCTACTCGCAGTAGAGGGCTTAACCACGGGCGCTAAGTGGCCGCCGGGCCTGGCCAAGGTTTCTCGTTGTCGCGGGAGACTGGAGTCAAGCGTCAACGATTGACGCGTTGAAGATTGCCCCCGGATGATGTCTCAAATCGCAACCACCACCGTCGCTACGGCTGCCCCCTGACTTCTGTTTCTCTGTCAACACCGTCTTGCCTGCGAACCTCTACTCTTGCTTATATTACCTCGCCGCCGCTCTATATACCTGATCTCCACCGAGTGCCTTCGTATCCACCACATCCGCCAACATGCGTTTCGCTTTCGCCGCGGTCGCCGCACTGTGCGCAGCAATCGTCTCCGCACAAAACAATGCCATCAGTGTTCCTGAAGGTGCTGCCACGCTGGATGTGACGGCAGGCCAACCCTTGACAATTGAATGGTCCAACCCGTCGAGCGGCACCGTCACCATCAAGCTGCAACAGGATCCCATCACACCGGACTCAGGCGTCGTGCTGGCTTGTAAGTGAACACCGTCTCTACATTGCGCCCTTCCATATCTGTGCCGCCAGTGTCGAGGAGTAACTTGCCTCGGACGCGGTGAGGACATAGTGAGCACCACGTCGTCATTGAGCGCTCAACTGCACTCTGAGCATGACGGACACCCTGGGCCGTATGCCCGAATCAAATCGACCACGACTGACTTACCCTGTGTACAGCCGCCGTTCCTGCTTCAGATGGAACAGCAACCCTTCAAATCCCTCCTGCCGAAGACGTCAACGCCCACGTGTACACAATCGAGATCATCGACGACACGGACCCCAGCAACATCAACTTCTCTCCCAACTTCGGCATCCAAGGCGCGACTGGTACAGCCACTGGCGTCGTGACCGGCTCTGCTACCTCCACGGGCTCTGCCACGTCGACTGAAAGCATCACAGACAGTTCTGCTACCAGCAGCGGCACTTCCACAGATACCTCAACAATCACTTCCACGGACAGTGCGAGCAGCTCCGTCACAAGTTCCTCGTCCAGCAGCAGTGAAACTTCGGCGAGCACCACGAGCTCCCAGGAGTCCACCTCATCCACCTCATCCGCCGGCCCAACTGAGAGCACGACCGCTCCAGACTCGGGCAATGGGGCCGGTAGCCTCAGAGTCCAAGGTGGTGTCCTCGCCGTGGCCGTCGGGCTCATCGCAGTCATGTGAACAGAGCGACCTTTCCTCTCCCTCAAAAGTGCATAATATGGTTCGATTCTCTTGTACAATTCTCCACACCCGCGCGTCCTACTCGAGGTGAGGGAAGCAGCATCATGCAGCTGATCTTCGCCTGGACTTGGCCTTCTTTTTCTGCCCTGTACATCAGTCTTCGGCCCATGGAAAGGAGAACTTGAGCATTACTTGGATAGCAGATGATTGCTTGACGGGGAAGCACCGGGAGGCTCGATGTGGCGGTACGCAAGTTAGATACTGCCTACCTGCGGCATATAGATGGATTTCAAAGCATGGCGCTGCGTGAAAATGGTTGCTTATCTTGCTGGTCCGTTAGCATCAAAGGGGTAATTGAAACATGATTTATGCAATCTGTCGACATTATTCACACGTTCATCTGCCTCCTTGCATGTAAGTGACGTCCAGACTGATTGTGGAGGAAGGAACACCAATATAACGGAAGGCCATTGCCGCGACAATGTATTGTGTGAAGGAGTGTGCATCAAACAAACAAAGAGACGACGTAACTGCTGGGTCGACGCTGTGGTCAATTGCGTCGCGCCCTTCGAGACCTTCCCGGAATGCTGGAACATTGCATAGCACAGCACCCCATATCACGGCGGACAGGAACATGTGGCAGGTACGAAGGAGGCACAGTACACAGCATATTGAACCTGAAGTCTTCTATCGCGGCCGCCTGTGGTGATTGTGACTCGAAACCCTTCTCTCATCATCAAGCAGTTGTATTTCGCCTCTCGCAGCAAACGTCTCAAACTTAGCACATGCAAATGCCAGCTCTGTTCGTAAAAGTCTTCAGAGGACCATGAATCAGAATTATCAACTCACGATATGCCTATCAGCAACAACCAATTGAGAATGACACCTTCCCCACGCTTGCTTGCTTACCTGCTTGCCTTGGACGGCTCGAGACGGAGGGTGTCCCACGATAACGCAGATGCATGCATATCACGAATACTCGACTGTCTTCCCCATTCATCCATGCCCGTGGCGTCTTCTGAATCGTTGTTCTGCGACGGCTCTTTGCTCCGTACAGCAAGTAAGTAGTACTACCAGGCTCTGAACTCCACCCACGGAACAGTGGCAGTCCAGCCAAGGTCGACTCTCACCCGTAGACGTCTTTTCGTCTCCATCGTCTCCTTCTGTTATCGTGCATTATCAAACTCCCTGCAACTGCGCGGCACAGTAAAATGCAGGGCCTTCGGAGAGGGAAAAGACGGTAGCTGCAGAACACAATCTTCATCACTCACGCGTCACTTACCCTGCAGTATCACAATCGCAATCACTATCAGTGCTCCGTATGGGCATCCAGGACCCATGTTTGTGGCAATCTCAGGCAGCCTCAGACCCGTGTCTCCGCTGTCAAGCATTTGTGTGCGCCAACTATTTGCAGGCCAAGAGTCTTGACCGACGGTCGAGGCGCTGCGGGCGACGCGAATCAGATGTCTCGATGGATGTCCCAATCTGTCAACTGTAGCTTGTCGCAATCGATGCAAGTCATGTTTCCGCGAGGGCCACCATTGCCGCCAATGTCCATGCCAAGCAGCGAGCCGAACAAGTCCCGTCACCGTGACCGGCCTCGGCATCGCCTATCCGGCCGGTGGTGGCGACGGGCTCGAGAACTTTGGCCACGAAGTTGCCCAGGACGCGCCTCTCCCTTTGGCAAGAACCGACGCTGGAGCTCGGCAGCGTAGCACAATGGGGATGCTTGCCACGGGTGTGCCCTGGCCGGCCCTGCCCAGCCAGTTCTTAGCACCCCGGAAATTTTCTATCCTCGCCTTCGTAACCCGCCGTCAAAGTTCACTGGACCTTTGGCAAAAGTCCGGCAAAAGTGGAACGTGGCCTGAAGTATCAAGCCACCTTTACCACAATCCTCGTATGGAAAGAGCTGAGGTGCGGAGGCGCTGAGGCGCTGACCTACTCAAACTGTACATACTAGTAGTTCAATGACGACCACCTTACTTATTCGCACTTCGACAGGAACTCCACAACTTCCAAACTTTCACGTGGGAACCACTTTCAAAGAGAGGCAGTCGATCGCGACCTCATCGCGACCATTCACCATTGGTTTTAGCCCGCTTCTCCGAGGGCCAAGGGCCAAGGGCCGAACATCAAGTGAATGACATGCGCTGAGTTCGACACTCCATACATCTGAGGACCATGAGCACGTTAAACGTGGGTCGCAAGTATGCACAACAGGACCATACGAGGCCGCAGCCCATGAAACCAGCTCCAACTCTAAGTGCAGTGTATGTAGGATGATCATCCACCAGCCTGAACTGGCAGGTTCTGGGACGGCAGTCTATCTCCTCCCCGCCCCATGCCTTGCCTTGCCATGTTCTGCTGTGCTGTGCCGTGCTGTGCCTGTAGATCCCATTACGTACCCCTACGTGCGTCCTTGTCTTTTCGTACGCAATACGCACTCGGCGGTTCGCAAGGAGATCGAGGAGATCGAGGAGATCGAGGACCAGTTGTACTCGTAACCATTGACCCCTGGCCCGAACGGCCACTATCTCGAAAATGGCATATGTAATGGACGTTTGCGCGTTCGCCTGCGTTACACAGCGCCCGCGCGAAATGACGAACTGCTTTGTGCCCATCACTGCACTCTCACTCTCGCTCGCGCTCGCACTGCTGTGCTACTGGGTACTCATGTTGTGCTGTGTTACTATGTTGTGCAGTGTAACCTGCCAGCTGTCAAACCCTAAAAAGTTTTCCTTTCGTGCCTTTCTACTATCGCCTGTGCGTCGTGAGTCGTGCGTCGTGTCTTCCCCCGCAAAAACTGGGACATACCGGGTACATACCAACCAAGAGCGGGCTGGGCATGTGAGGCATGTGAGGCATGTGTGTCAGGTAGGCACGGTAGCTCGGAAAAGAATATACCCTCAGAGCGAGTCACGTACGATATGCTTTGGTAGTACCTCGTAGGAGCACTCGCTAGTGGGATGTTCATCCGTTCGCTATGGCCCTCATACCATCATTCGTACAGCTCGTATGTAGTATGCTTTTGATCGACGACCAACGACCGGGGTGGTCAAAGCGTCTAGTGACGACCAGGCGGAAAGTACCAAGCACGGAGTCAAGGCTGGTGAATGACGCTGGGATCTGCAAGTTTGAAGAAAATAAATAAAACAAAGGCTGGGAATGCAGACATGGCGGGGGAAGAATGCAATCAATCGAGGGATACAACAAATTGGAACGTGCGAAATGAAGGATTCAATATCTTCATCTGCATTCGGCATCACATGTGTGGCTATTCCCTGAGGGCTTGGAATGTCAATGCTGCCACTGACATTCTTCACATTCTTCACATCCGGCTCATCCCGTATGCAAGGGAATTCGAAGTCTGGGGAAGTCCGGAGGATGTTGCACATGAAAGGCTTTTGTTGATCGACCAGAGAAAGGGCCACAGAGGGTATGTGAGCAGGTGATCAACATTGCCTCAGAATGCTCTCATGCGAGTCTGCAATCGGATCGGACTTCATGCCTTGTGTGCGAAAAGTGTGTCGAATCGCGCCGAAATGAACGTTTGCCGAGTCCATTTGATTGTCCGTCTCTTCTATAGGTAACCCGTCTATATTTCGCCAAACATCCAATTCATTCCCACTGGGGCCTTGCCCGATTTCACCCGATCCAAGTGGCTGATCCTGCTTATCCGTATGTACAGGGTTACCCTTTGGCGAAGAGTGCTGTTCTCTCCGGACTTTCCTGCAGTTGTCGTTCATCCTTGTGCGAGCCGGGAACTGAGAACCTCACTGTCCCATGAACATCTGGTAGGCCAAATTTGCCGTCGTAATTAGACTCGCAGATGTGCCCAAAAAAATATCCCAAAACGCCGCGCTATGCTGCTGTGAGTAGTATCGCTCAAATTTTCCGCCCAAATAAGTCCAAGCACATAAGCAATCATTTTCGGTTCCAGCCAACATTCCACACCACATGAGCGATATCACGAAACGTGTTGACAGCGTACATCGCTTGCCCAAATAACGTGCTGTTCATAGCGGCCTCATCTTCATCCTCATATGGCATAAACATGCCGGACTCGGTTCGTCTCATTGTAGGATGGTCATCGGCCTCGTCACCCTCGTCCTCGTACGGGGAACGTTCGCCCCCGTGGGAAGATTGCGGCTGCCAAGGACCATCATCTACCTCTGGATCGTCGTCGATAAGGAAATTATGATGTGGGTTCGTTGGTCTCAAAGTCTCCTGGGATGGGGAGGGTGACAATTTCCGGCCAGTGTGCCAGAATCCGTTGCCCATCTGAGGAGGTTCCGGTGTGTCGGTTCTGTATTTCAGAGTAGTCGACGGCAATGGGACGATAGTTTTCGATTCGCCACTGAAACTGCCACGAGGCGTAGTCCGATTACTACCACGGCCCGATCGCTGTGATGGAGCCATCATCAGGCCACCGTCGTCGTCTTCATCTGTATCAAAGACCACATCATCCTCATCGGGCTTGTCGTCGTCATCCGAGTCAATCGCCTGTACTTGTCTAACCTCCTCATCGAAGAGCACATGTTTACACTCTGAGGGAGTCGGTACGTCGAAATTAACTGACGACTGTGATTCTGTAAACCCCGGCGTCTCATGCTCGATAGGTGTGTTGGCCACAGAAGAACTGTCATATCGTGGTAAGACAAACTCGGAATTGCCTCGTCTCAGCATTGGTCGCCCGCTTGCACTGTTGGACTGCTGGATCTTGATGATATCGCCAGCTCTCTGCAACAAAGAATGCTGCGACCTTGACCGCTCCAGGATGGCTGCCGAAGCCGATTTCTTTTTTAAAATTGGCTTCTTGGTGATGAAAGAAGACGCGTGAGATAAACGGCTCGGCGGGGGGGAGGTGTTGTGTAGGGACTGAGAGGCACTCCAGCTCGTCTGGAGGGGACCGTATAACCAGGTTACATCACAGTCTTTGAGCCAGTTCAAGGTCTCAGGCGAGATTGTTCGGAGGCGATTTTTGGCTTTCATCCAAGATCTCCAAGAAGCATTCTCTAACCGAGTTGCATTGGCGAGGCTTCCTCGCCTGTGACTCACGTAACTCCATGACTTCCAGATGTCTTCCTCTTTCCACTCATGCGATAGATAGTCGACATGTCTCGTGGGTTCTTGTTCAATGGCCTGGTCATCTTGAATTGATCCACTGGACAATGAAGGATCCTCGGACGGAGGACTGGGTATTTGCGTCGGTAGATCATCGCTTTCAACCACGACTGAGGTATCCCCAATTTCTTTTGTGGATGCTTCTGAATTCTTGAAGGCTGGAAAGGCCATATCATCGTCATCCTCCTCGTCAATTTCGTCCCCCCGATCTAGAGAAAGGCTACTGGCCGGAGTGGAAGAGTATGAATCCCGCCGCGAGGAATACGTTAACTGAGGAGAGGACGGTGCTGTTGAGGGACCGGAGTCGGGGTAGGCTCTGGCATAGTCGTGGTGAGAGTAACGGGCGGGTTTGGAAGGATGTTGGCCGAAGGGCGTCGAGCTATTTAAACTTGACAAGTCGGGATACGAAGATGAATGGACTGGACTGCTTGAGAAAGGTGAGGCTCCAGCAAGGGGAGCCTGTAGAATAGTCGTCATGAGCGCCTCATGTATTCCAATCCGATAGCGGCGTCCTCTGGTAGATATGAGAGGAAGTAGGCCGTGGCGTAGAGCAGGCGGTATAGATCTGGCGATTGAGGACCGAAGGCGGGTTCTGCTCGGTTTCTTTGTCTCCCGCACTTTTGCCTGCTTATCTGCCTGGTGTTGTGAGGTGGAAGAAAGACTTGTCGTGGAAAACTGTTCGAGAATATCTCGTTTTCGCAGGCCAGGTTAGAGGAGGCGAGGGGTGAAGATCAACTATGACGGCGATTGAAAGGTGAGTGATAATAGGATAGCCTTGGTGGCTAGTGGGCGGCGGACAGCGAGCGATGTATAATGATCTGCAAGCACAGGGCGAGGATAAAAAGTAGGGCAATCGAGAGATCGAGACTGTCCCCGTGGGTCACAGGTATAATGGACTCAATGGAGCAGGAGGGTGCGAGTAAAACACCGTGAAAAGGTTTGTGGGAAAGGTGGAGTAGCAAGATGGACGTTGCAGTTCTCGAATACCTGCGGCGGCTGGTGTGGATGGAAAAAGAGAAACAGTGGGCATGCGGAGTGGGGGATGAACCTGGAGGAAGGGGACGCCCAAGAAGGATTCGATCAGTGGAGGGGGGTTCACCGACTACCCTGGCGGCGCTAGGCTTAGCGGGCGAGTGAGCGTGCTTAGGGGCGGGTGGGAGGCGAGGAAGACGAAAACTTGTGCAGGCAGAGAATCCAGCCAGGGCATGGCTGCGGTGCGGTGGAGAATATTGCCCGGCGACACGAACAACAGGCAAAAAGAGCCAACCACAAGCCCTTTGCTGCGACTGCTTTCCCTGGCTCCGCGATGGCGTTGAATCACTGTTAGCAATGCATTGAACACGTTCCCGAACGGCCGTGCAGGGCAATCCTAGAGACAAAGAATTTCTGTAACTTTCGTTTAGCTGCATACGAGTAGCCTGCTTTCTGCCAGCCAAGGCACGGTCAGCAAGTCACTCTGAGTGGCTTGGAAGTGCACGGATATACACAATCGCTCTCGGGGCGAGCTCACAGAACCAACCCGCGTGGGAGGACCGATGAGGCAAATCTGCGCAGTGAGTTGAACTGGAATGAGCAAGAGATTTGCTGACCAGAGACGAGAGCCTTTCTGTGAGTGCGCTTTGGCGACAGCGAATATCAGCGAGCCTTTATCAGAGGCGAGAATTGCCGTCCACAGAATTGCTCGATCTTGGGTGACATACGCACTCAAATCGTAGGCCTTTAATACAACCACGAACCTACGCTGTCTACTACTGTAGCCTTCACGACGACAACGGGTCATCAGCATCGCCGCGGCCGATATATACAAGCAGGTTGTGGGGAAAAGACTTCCCAATCACGGGCGAGCAGTCATCCAGTAGATCAGCTGGTACGGAGTAATGAGTACCTCTAGTCTCATATAAGATTCGCTTACGCGAGAGGTATCCGATACTTAAGTTTGTCTCTCTTTCTCACGAGATATCAGATCGAGCATGATTACTTAGCACCCTATTTCCAAATCCTCCATATTCCAACCCGCAAACTCAAACCTTCTTTGCTCCTGCTACAAGCAACTTGTCCTCCCAGACGACCCCATTGAACCATGCCGGTGCTGACTTGCGTTACCATTGATTGCACTTACGTGTTCCCCGCCTCAACGCCCATGTCACCAAGCTTGTACGAGTACCCCTCCTTCAGAGTCACCACCGCAATAATCCTCCTGAAATCCCACGTCCCGCCGCTGCACCGCCCATGCAAGCCTGCAAGCCACACCACAAGGAAATCCCTCCCTTGCATATCGGATAACAGACGTGGCCACGCCGAACGTATGAGATGGCAGACCACTTACGAGTGCCCCTCGTTGGCTCCAGCAGCTGCAACTGCGAGGCGCCATGTTTTGAGTAAGCTGATCGACCTCGCCGTGGACGAATCGCTTGCTGGCTCATAGTTGTGCTCGACTCTCTGTTGTGCTTGCCCGTATCCATTGCACCGTTCGCAACACTGCAACACAGGAACTCCATCAGCGCAACATTGTTGTTCTCTAGCCATTGGCGAGGGCGTTTCACTTGTCTCGGGCGGCCTCGAAAATTCTGTCCTGGTCCACCCGTCAAGCATGCCACTCTGCGTCGCAACCACGAGCCACAGATGCGCATACGCCACCCGAAAACTCCCTCACGTCGCCGGACGCTAACTGGTCTGACGCACGCTTGTGCTTTTCCTATCTAACCTCACGTCCAGCACCCGTGTTCCCGCTCCAGGCCAAAGGACACTGGTGGAGAAAAGAGGCCTCAATGCAGATAAACCTCCTTCGGCAGCCGTCTTTCGCTCTGTCCATTTAGAAGCCGTTCAAGGGCCAGTTGATAGTGAGCGCATCTGGGCTCGTGGCTTTGCAGGCCTCCCGGAGCAACATTTGCAACAAATATCCATCTCAAGTGAGTTGCAGGGATACTGCATACTCCACCCATCCAGCGTGTTCCCTTTGCGTCTCAAACTGGCGACCATCAAACAAACCGTTGACCGGCTGGTCCGTTAGCTCCCTCTCCGGTGGGTTCTCAGCTGCAATCAAGGCACAGTGACCTGCTAGCAACCCGGTTGAGAGTCTAGACAAGAGATGGCACGAGGTTGCTCTGCTCAATCGAGAGCGTGCGAGCAGGACAATTAAAAGCTGTTATTGTCCATTACCAGAGTTGACTTCCCGCTCTTCACTAGCCTGGATCCTTCGCTGCATTTGAGCTTGAATGCAGGGCCTCTCTCTGAAGCAAGACACAACCGCCTACGGGGTGCTCTATCTTGCTGGCGCTAATGGGACTCCTCTGGACGAGTCATCTAGCGAAAGTCGAACACATGCTAATGATGACAGGAAGTATGCATTTTTGAAAAATCTTTGCTGCGACACTGGACGGATCACTGACAAGATCAACGATAGCACTGCTAACAACCACGCCGATCTAAGTAGAGACAGCCAAATGGAGATGATCGTTCCGAGACAGAGTCCACCTCCACCCAGCCCAATCTGGATGCTTATCACAACGCAACATTGATCACTTGCAGGTCGAATCTGAACAAGATAGCCACTGTTTAAGACGGCATGCAGCAGCCGACCTTGTCGTTATCCAGCAGGAGGCATGTCGTTCTTACCTGCGTCGGATGTGGGCATATCGTATTTTCAGCTTCGGCAGATTCTGCATGCAACGACCCTCTACAAATACGGGCCGGGATTTGAAGGCCAACGATGAACGATAGCTAGACACGAGACGGATTGAAGGGTCAACGAGTGCAGCGAAGGCCTTGAAACAGGTGCCGAGTTCGATATATTGGTTCAATCAAGACTTGTCAGAACCAAGCAAGCAGATTATGAGCCCCCTCCACAAACCGTCCCAGTAGTGCATCGACGAACCACTCTGACCGGCGAGTCATTCCTCATCACGGTAGAACGTGCGAACCAACCACTCTCTTAAAACTCCAGTTGCATCGGCGGAAAGACGCAATGTGCGTGCTGACAGTGTCGTCCTATGAATGTGCAGCATTGCGGCTTAATCCGCAGTGGGAGGTTAGATGTTCCCCCGACATCGAACGAACACTCGCTGGTCTAGGATGTTGTTTCCCTCATCGAAGCATGAGATACCAGGCCTTCTCGGACATCTTTTGAAGGCTGTCCATGACTCTAGCCTCGAGGTTCCTGATGATGGCTGTAGCCAGCAGTAGCGTCAGCGACGCGTGGTGAAGGATGAGCCTGGCACAAACGTAATAAAGCTAAGAAGTCGAAAATACCAGCAACAACGTTGACAGCGAGGCCAAGTCCAATGGCATTAGAGCGGCATCATCAAATAGGCGCTCGCCGAATTGTCCCGTCCCTCATCTTCTGGTGTGACCTTGAGTCTACGAGCGCCTGGACTCTTGGCGTCTAGCTTGAGTGGTCGGGTGCTATGGACATGAAGCGATAGACATGGCAATTGCGTGCTTGTCCTTTGCTCTTAGAAGTGTCCGAGAGCAGGGCGTAATCGTGGGGATGATTCTGTGATTGCATGATGGGGCCCCTCCTGCTCCGGCCACATGAGGGGGATGAGCAGACTTTCGATCCTTCTGCCAGTGATCTGGTCATCGTGGAGTGTCACGATGGCTCATGTTGGGTCCTCTCATCGAAACGGCGCAGGGAGGATGAAGGTGTCGTCGGTACCGATTGGGTTGATTGTCCCCGGCGTCCCCCGCGTGTGCTTCTTTGACGGCAGTGTCATATTTTCAAGTCAAGTTGTCGAGAACCGCTAGATCGCCGCTGGGGCAGCAGAAGATTTCATCAGCAGCCGCACTAGGCAAAACTGCCTCTTGTCGTTAGAATGCTCGATACGAGGCTGCAGCTTCTGGCCTAGAGGGGTGAGAAATCCACCGCTGCCAGGATAGCCTTGTGTCACCGGCACGCAAAAAGTGTATCTGAGGGTAGTTAGGACCTACCTGAAGTGGTATGCCTAGGTGAATCTGGCTGAGATAGCGGGCAGATAAAGCTGCGTAATGCTGGGGCGTTCTGATAATATTGGGACTCCGGTTTCGAACCGCTCCGTATCACAACCAGCAGCCGAATCCCTGCTTGCCCCTCATTCTGCAACGTCTGCACTGCCCCTGGCAATTTGCACGTGAAAATTTGCCAAAGAGACGTGAGTCGACGTCGGGGCAGATACGATGTCTTTGGTCAGCGAAATTGGGAGGAGTCTGCACGAGGAGCATGTGTTGCATGTGGCGTTGGAAACGACGTTGAGAGGTGTTTGGACGTGCTCCCCTGCAAATCGGTGATCCGATGATCTACCGACTCCGATGTGCACCCATAGTGGGTCGAATGCCGGGCCGTAGAAAGTGGCACATCACTTGGCAATAATCCTTTCCACCTTCGACTCCGCGAAAGCACCCCCATGCTGCGAGTATGACTGGCAGTGTCGTCGTATCAGTTGGATGAGTGGGCGAGACGTGTCCTGACAAGCCACATGCAACAGTACTGTTTGCGGGATTTATCACTATCCACAGGAGTAACTTGACGAGATATCGTTTGGCTATCAGCCTAATTGCCATGGCAGACCTCGCGACAGAGCCAGCAGTCGCTGCAGGGCCCCCCGCTCGACATGTCGTCTATTGCGGAGGTGGGCAGTCCCTGCGCTCCGCAGACTTCCCTGTGAGGGAGTACCAATGCTGACGCTGAGAATTCTACAGTCTGCAGTCTTCCTCCCGAGTACTGCGAATTTGGTGGCACCACCAAGAAGTGCGAAGAATGGCTTCGGAAGAACCACCCTGAGATGCACAAGAAACTGTACTCGGAAGAAGCATTAAATGCCAACCTTTCAGCCCTCTCTGTCGACGCTCAGAAGCGAGCAGAAAAAGACGCCGCCAAAAAGACCGCGAAAGCCGCCGCCGCAGAGCAACGGGAGGCAGAGCGGAAAGCCGAAGCTGTAGTCCTCATAAAGCGGGTGGAAAGAAACAAGCGAAAATACGTCACGGTCGTATCTGGCCTGGAGGAACACGGGCTGGAGTTGAAGAAGGTAGCTAAAGAGCTAGGAAAGAAGTTCGCAACTGGCAGCAGTGTCACTAAGACTGCGGCGGGTGGTGAAGAAATCACAGTGCAAGGCGATGTGAGTGATGATGTGTATGACTGGTTACAGGAAAAATATCCCGAGGTCCCTGAAGATAACCTGGAAATGAAGGATGAGACGAAGAAAAAGGGCGGCGGGGGCTGATACAAAAAGAGAATTGATTGATACCATGATGGATTCATTCTCCTACGCAAAGTCGGTAGAGAACGTCTCATTGACTAGCCATTGTGCTGATTGAGCGAAATGATATGCGGGAAGACCTTCTCTTGAAGAAGGGGAACGTTCTGATGTGGCGCCTCGTGTGATATTGTGATTGCAGAGGTCGTGAAGTGCCAAACCTGGGTCCGGCAGAATGGGCGGAACGGGGCACAAGGCTGAATTGAAACCCATCTGAAGGTCTGGAAAATCTCTCGCCAGAGCCAGGTACTAATTCCGTCTCTCTCGCGATGAGTGCCTCCCTTTGGATGAAGGATTTCATACCCTACCCTTCTCATTTGGCCTTTGCCGTGTTTCACCATTCTCTAACGCGACTTTGAAGATTTGAAATATGGCTTACCGCATCCAAACATCCTCCGACTCAACTCCTGACTCTGACTGTAATACTGACACTCAATCTGAATCTGACTGGGTTTCTTGCAACGGCAGCTCGACGGATGAAGGCAGCCCGAAGAGCAAGTCGAGCACTGGACTGTTGTCGACGTTCAAAAGAAACTCGCGGCTGACGTCATCCGCGATCCTCTCCTGGCGGCGGTTCAAACCCAAGGAGGCCAATGATCTCGACTCTGGGCCTGGGTGCGCGGCTGCGGCACTTGAAACGGCGCCTAACGGTTCGACTTTTAGCGGCCGCAAACCCTTCCCAGTGCCAGGCGTGCCAAAGCCTTGGGCCCCGGACGGCCAATTGAGCATCGGATCTGAAACTCACGCTTCCACTTCCCATTTTCATGGCCACTTTCAGCGACGCGAACCCTCATCGCCATGCACACCGATCAGAGCACGCGACGTTCACCATGGCGATGACCGCCAAAGCTCGGAAGCAATCCTGCTGCCACGTCCCTCGCTGCTAACGTCGTCGCCCTGCCTTCACTCCCACCCACATGCCTCGTCCGACTACACCACGATGGACCCGAACAACCTTGCTCAGAGTCCCAATTTGGCCGACTTGCTCACGGGCTTGTCAAGCCCTGAAGATGCCAGTCGCAAGATGGCAGCTTTCAAGCTGCAGTCGCTGATCAACGATCCCTCCTTCGCCGAGCATTTCGTGCTTGTCGGTGGACTGCCCCGACTGCGCACCCTTGTCCTCGAGAGCAGTGGGAACACGTTGGCGTATAGCCTTGCCAGCTTTGCGAGGCTGCTGGAGGTGGACCAGGGATGGGAGGCTGTTAACAATAAGGTAGTTGAGAAGGTGAGCAGGCGCTCTGTCATCTATCGTCGGTTGAGGAGCACAACTGACATGCGAGCTATCCTCTAGGTCGTGGAGCTGGTTGTCTGTCAACCTCTGGTCAACATTCTTAGAGGTGCAATGGCCATTCTCGTGTCCATCGTCTCTCGACCATACTACGCCGATAGATCATCACAGATCGGTTCGAACCACAATGCCGGAGGGTTTCAAGCCCTCAAGCCTGCCATCGCACTCTACCCTCAATTCCTGGAAATGTTGGTGACGAGACTGTCATCTGCAGATCATGCTTTATGTGCCAATGCGCTCCAACTGATCAATTCCCTCATGCGTGACGCTATCACGAACGACAACGAGACCGAATGGCCCAAGTTCATCAAACGCATACAGGATCTAGGGGTCATCAAAGCGGTTTATGTGTTGATGCAGAGTTCTGCTCTACAGGATCTAGCGCATCCGCTACTAGAGTTTCAGGCGTTGACCAAGATATTGTTGAGAAGATGGAGAGACGTACCTGTGGACCTGGTGAAGCCGGAACACCGACGGACGATCAAGGCCGTCCATCTCTCGAGTAACCCCGAGAAGCCACTGGAATTCGAGGTCCGAAACGGCGAGTCCAAGCCGAAGCACAATCCTTACAAATGGAGGCGCCTTGGTTTTACTTCCGAAACTCCCGAACCGGATTTTGCAGAGATGGGGTTTCTGGGTATGATGGATCTCTCTGATTATGTCCGCAAACATCAAGACGAGTTCCAGAATATCTTGCTTGAACAGTCAGTAACATCCGAGCAGAAACGGTGTCCGCTGGCACGCGCGAGTTTGACCTTGACGGCCATTCTATTCGAGCATTTCGAAGTGGACAAAATGGACCTGGAGGATTCCAAAAGTTACCTCGCTTTGGAGAGTCGGACAAATTTCGACAAGGTCTTCAAGCCACTATTGTTGCACTGGAGTCGACTGCACGTCGCCGGCCTACATGCGTTCTTCAGGATCTGGAAGGCGACGGGCGCCGAAACCGACGACTTCTCTAAAATCGTGGAGCTGGTGAGAATACTGGTAGAGAGTGTCGTCGGTGGCGCAGATCGCGTCAAGGGCATCGAAGAGATCGAGAAGGAGATGGCGGCCTTCGAATACCACAAGCTTCGCGAGCTGCAGATGGAATTGCTGGAGCTGACTTATGAGGACCTGTGGGGTCAGCATCTGCGTGGGGTGAAAGAGGAGCTGCATGGCGAAGCCTTGCAGTTTGTTAAGGAGCAAAGAATCCGATGTCTGCTTGCTGGGTCGTGGTTCCCAAACGGCACGTATACAGACCAAGAAGGCGGGGGTCCCGTCACAGAGGACAGCCTTGTTCAGAATACGGCCCACGGCTACCGCTTTGTCCGGCTCTCGGAAACCCGAAAATACCTGCACTGGGGCGATTTCGATGAGAAGGAGGAGCAGGCGCCATCCACATCGAGCCTCCGGGACAAGATCGATCTGTCGATCGTGTCGTCCGTGGTATCAAACGTGACAGCAAACGATCGTTCATCATTCGGCTCGGACTCGACGCTGAAAGAACTGGCCCACGACCGATTTACCACAAACAAAATCACGATTCATGGGTATTTGCCCAAATCGCGCGGCGGACGAAGTGAACATTCGAGGACCTCCTCCAAGACTTCTTCCGCCCGCAGCGCGCCCCAGGAGTCAGTCCTGCTGACATTCCATCCAAACAGCCACAGCGTCGCCTCTGAATGGCTCGACGGGCTTCTCATGCTCCTCGAACAGCAACCGATCACTGCGGAGACAAACAGACTAATACACATGATTAGCGACTATGGACTGAAAGTCCGTTTGCTGAATGTACGGTTTAATGATGAGGAGGGCATTATGGAGGGCATGGATGGATTGGATGGCCCCGAGATCCCAAGCCGGGAAGGTTTGGACGATGACTATTACTACGAAATATGATGAGGCGAAGGCCAAGCGACCGCACGGTGAGCCGAGAGGGGATATATTGTTTACATTTGGTCCTTGGATACGAGGAGATAACAGAGCTCCATTAGAGACAAGGCTGCGGAGGCTCGGACATGGACTGTGGGGGAGATGGAGCAATGACTACCCAAGCCGGAGCTCGTTTGGAGTTCTGATCTGCTTCTTGTCTTTGAGATACCCAGGATTCGAATACGGACATTTGGGCCTTGTCAGCCAATTCAGAGCAGTTGAGGTATCAAAAGGTTATATCACTCGTGGCAATCTTGCCGGCGGCATGTCACCCGGAGCTGCTCCTAAGGCTCGTGCACGCATGCCGGGCGCAGTGCATGCGAGTGCCTATGGGAGCTTGCATCGCTATCTCGAAGTCATGCGACCGCTTCCCTTCACCAGCGACTCTGGAGATTTTCTCGAACTATTACGAGTACGGAGTACCGACTTCATGGTTGGTGGAAGAAATACGTCCACGGGGACGTGCATGAGCTGAAGCCACGATTGGAGGCGTTTGCCGTGGACCACGGAAAGGGCAAACCAGCGGAGAGGAAATCTCTCTGGATTTGCCCTTCCGATGCCTAACTAGGCCCCATACAGGCGGTTCTTTGCGGGCGGCAGCCTCTCAGGAAGATGCTGGAGGCTCACTGCAGCGCCCCTAAGCCGCACCAGGCCTAAGCTCACCGCAGCTGTGCCACCCCGCCGACGCCCGCCCTGCCCCCGCGCCTGCCAAACGCTGAATCGTGTGCCTCGGTCGTCACCCAGGCACCCTTTCGCAGCAGATCCTCCTCCAAAACCGGCTCGACCTTCGTCATCTGCTTCGTCCAAGGCACCTCAAGCCCAGCCTTGAATACGCGGATTGGCTCCAGGAGAATCACGTCAACGGTAGCGTTACAGCGGAGCCCGCCCGTCGTGTGCTCGTCGCGTGCTAGCAGACATCTGGGCAAGTATGTCCATCCGATAAGGTACGATGATCATCTCTGCCCTGCTCTCCAGAGTCCACACAGCGCACCTTGAAGGCAAACTAGCGAGCGACCTTCACGTCAGTCCGTGAGGGTCCAAGCATCGCTAACAAGCTGCCGTGCGACCCTCACCATGGAAGAAATCATTTTCCCAATCGCCTCTGCGAGTTATGGAGCAGGGGTCCCACGCTCTCCAGCTATTGGGTTTTTCGTGCCATTGATAAAGCTCCTGCTGTCCCTTCTTGTTCGAGTTGGTCTGTCCGCTCACCACTCCTGCGTGCTATCCAGGAGGAAGTGCTAGACAGAAAGGAAGCAGTCTATTACGAGGCAAAAGAAGAGCGCAAGCGCCTTTCTTCCCCGGTCGTCCTTTCGATAGATACCGCATACCGCATACCGCAGGGAACCTCTGACAGGCGACAACCATGTCTGCAGAATATCCTACGAAAGAGGTGGTCGAGACCCATGACGACACCAAACCTCCTATCGATGCGAAAGATGCCAACCAACACCACCACCACACTTTCGGCGAGCGAGTGCGCAACAGCATATCGGTTCAGTCACTCGATGAGACCACAGTAGAAGGCCAGATCTTTTCCATGAACGATGTTGATCCGGCTCTGGACAAGAAAATGCGCCTTGTGAACAATGTTGGTATCTCCGTTTACAACCTAAATTGTGGTTATATTCGAAGGGACTGAGGAGATGCTAATTTCCTGCATGGGTAGGCCATCGACGAGATTGGCTGGACTGGCATGCACATGAGGCTCTTCTTCCTCAACGGCTTCGGCTATGCGGCCGATTCCTTGATTCTGTTGTTGCAGTCGGTGACTGCCGGCCAAGCTGCGCTCGAGTTTAACCCGTCTTTTCACAACGGTATGACCGTCGCCGCTTATTGTGGAATGCTGATCGGGGCTTTGTTCTGGGGACTGAGTGAGTGGGCCCTCCTGGAGAAGTCGAAGTAGCGATTGACGCATTCCAACAGGTGCTGATGTGATTGGTCGTCGGTTTGCTTTCAATGTCTCCCTGTTCAGCTGCTCGATCTTTGCCATCTGTGCTGGTGCGTCACCCAATTGGTATGCCCTGGGTGCATTCACAGCCCTGGCGGCATTTGGCTCTGGTGGGAACTTGATCTTGGATACAACCGTTTTTCTCGAGTACCTCCCTGGCGACAAGCAATGGCTCCTCACGCTGATGGCGTGCTGGTGGGGTCTGGCGCCAGTCGTGGCTGCTGCTTTTGCCTGGCCATTCCTCTCCATCGGCAAGTATAATTGCACCTCTCACGATACTTGTACTTACGGAAACAATATGGTCAGTCTACAGATTACAACACACTTGACTGAATGGCTAACAGGTGCAGGGCTGGCGTTATGTCTGGTATTCGAATGGAGCTCTGGTTTTCGTACTCAGCATTCTCCGGGTGACGGTCATCAGGCTGAAAGAGACGCCGAAGTACTTACTAGCCAAAGGACAAGACCAGGAAGTGGTCAACACTTTCCAAGCGATCGCTGCCCAGTACAACAGGCCGTGCTCACTAACTTTCGAGCAACTCGATGAGTGTGGGCCGATCAAGTCGACGTATGGCAAGTCGCGATATGGATTTTCCGAATTGATTGCCCACCTTCGAGGCCTTTTCCAGACCAAAAAGCTGGGATTTTCCACTGGGCTCATCTGGCTATCATGGACGCTGATCGGTAGGCAGAAGGCACAGTCCGGAGGGTATCGGACACAAGGCTGACCATGCTGCAGGTTTGGCGTACCCTCTATTCTACGTCTTCTTGCCCCAGTTTCTTGCAAGTCGTGGTGCTCAGACCGGACAAGGCGGCGCGTATTATACCTGGCGAAATTATATGATCACCAACACTGTCGGCATTTTTGGACCGGTTCTTGCAGGGTTCATGTGCAACTGGAAACTGCTGGGGCGGAGATACACCATGGTGATCGGAGCATTGGTCACCATGGCCTTCTTCTTCGCCTACACCGCAGTCCGCACCCCTGCTCAGAACATTGCGTTCACCTGCATGATCTACTTTTGGGTCAATGTTTATTATGGGACACTGTGTAAGAATTGCCCTACCGCTCTGCCATTTCTGTTCATTTTCCAGGACATATGCTGATACCATTTGAACATGACTGCAGATGCCTATACACCTGAGGTGAGTTCTCCATGTCTCTGCTAGGAGTGCGGACTCGGTCAACTAACGCGTATTCAGAGCTTACCATCAGCTCACAGAGCTACCGGGAACGGTATCGCTGTTGGTTGCAACCGTATTATGGGGCTTGTGAGTGCCTTCGTGGCCGAATATTCCGACACGGCAACCAGTGCCCCGATCTATATCTGCGCCGCACTTTATATTGCCATGGTAAGGAGTCCTTCCATTTTCACAAATGCTCAGAAGCATCGCCCAACTGACACGCGGTGCAGGCGGGCGTGGCAATCATCATGCCTTTCGAGCCGTACGGAAAGAGGTCAATGTAGAGAGCACGTTGCGTGACGCCGCGGGACAGCTTTCTCGCCTACGGAGATATGATACCCTCGCTTAATGCGATCCAAAATTATCGGCAACTACACAGGAGTTGTCCGTGTGGGACCCCTGTACAAGCCTGCCTCGCAAAGCATATCCGCCCCAGAGCCCTTCATCACCAACCGGCCCTGTCCGCCGCTGATCTGGGGGGCTCCCTCGCTGGCCAGACCTTCCTAAAGCAGTTTAAAGGACGCACGTCGATCCCACTTGGCGGTAGTAGCGCCATTGACGTCGCCTCGAGCTATCACCGCTGATTGACTCTCCTCCTTCCTATTCTCTCGATACCACGCGCAAGTCCATGCCTCCTTCGCCGAACAGACGTGCCGATTTGCGTTCCGCCCTCGATCATGTCTGGTGTGATTGACGCGAGCTATTGCCGACCTCAAGCAATGGCAAATAGCTTGCTGGGATGCTTATCCAGTCCTAGCTACGTGCGTCGCTTGTGATGCAACCTCCATTATCTATCATGATACCTATCGCCGTCCACGCTTCGGCGGGCTCGGTGGGAGTTCCGCTCACGATACCAGTTGATCTTCTTTTGGACCTTGATGCCCATGTTCTGTTGCTGAGACCTCAGCACAGTCTTTCTACACCCCGTTTGCATTTGTCCACGACCAGGAACCTCGCCGTACGACGTGTCGTGTAACAGCGTGCTAGCGTCCCCGTTGCTTTGACCTTGCCTTCTTCACTGACCAAAGCCTTCTTGTTCCCCCCCAGACTCAGGCACGCGACGTGCCCCTACCACCAACCATGGCTGACATCGAAGGCAACGAGAAGTCCGTCGACATCCACAATCTCCCTGGCAGACGGTCTGTGTCTCCGGTAGACATATCCGCGAAGCGTGCCTCGATCTCTTCCACACGAGCCGCAAAGAAGATCCTCGAGCACAGCAACGATGCCGACGAGGCGATGAAGGCCTACGCCAACGGCGAGGTCGTGGAGATCGACGAGGCGACCAACAAACGCCTCCTTCGCATCATTGACTGGCATCTCATGCCACTGCTCTGCCTCATCTACGGGTTGAACTACCTGGACAAGACCACTCTGTCGTATGCCAGCATCATGGGAATCAAGACTGATATCAACCTCACGGGCGACGACTACCAGTGGCTCTCGAGCATGTTCTACTTTGGATATCTCGCGTGGGAGTACCCGACGAATCGACTGCTGCAGCGGCTGCCGTTGGCGAAATATTCCGCCTTTTGCGTTATCGCATGGGGCACGGTGCTGGCGTTGTTTGCGACGGTGTCAAACTTCGGTGGCGCCGTCGCCGTTCGATGTACGTCATGCATTTCCTCGTGCCTCCTTTGTCTTTGGCCGTTGAGCGAGATGTCGTTCCTAATCTAACGTCGAGACAGTCTTCCTCGGAGTCATGGAGAGTGCCGTCACGCCCGGCTTCGCTCTATTCACGTCTCAGTGGTACACCAAGCGCGAGCAAGGCACTCGCACGGGCATCTGGTTCTCCTTCAACGGCTTCGGGCAAATCTTCGGCGGCCTCGTCGCCTACGGCATTGCAGTCGGCGCCCGCAAGCACGGCACGGCCATCGCGCCCTGGAAGATTGTCTTCCTCGTCAACGGATGCCTGACGGCTGTCCTGGGCATCGTCTTCCTCTTCGTCATGCCCGACAACCAGCTCAATGCCCGGTGGTTGAAGCCTCGGGATCGGATCCTGGCCGTCGAAAGAGTGAGGGTCAATCAACAGGGCATCGGCAACAAGCACTTCAAGTTGTACCAATTAAAGGAGGCGCTGTTGGATCCATTGACCTGGGCGTTTGTCTTTTACGCTCTCGTCGCCGACATCCCCAACGGTGGAATTAGCAACTTCTTCTCGCAGCTGGTGAGTGAGGCCCCTCTCTTCCCTATCATCACATAATCACACCATCTCCACACATCGATGCCCGTCTAACCTGTCTGTCAGATCGTCTCGTTCGGCTACACGGCCGAAGAGTCTCTCCTGTACGGCACGCCGGGCGGCGCTGTCGAGGTCGTGTCCCTAATCTTCTGCGGCTGGCTGGGCGACCGGCTCGGCCAGCGCATCCTGGTGTCGATGGGGGGCCTGTGCACGGCGCTTCTCGGGATGATCCTCATCGTCGCGCTCCCTCTTTCCAACAACTCCGGCCGTCTGGCGGGCTATTACCTGACCCAGGCTTCGCCGACCCCGTTCGTGGCACTGCTGTCCCTCATTGCGACCAACGTCGCGGGGTACACGAAGAAGACCACCGTCGCGGCCTGCTACCTCATCGGATACTGCGTCGGCAACATCATCGGCCCGCAGACCTTCCGACCGAGCGACGCCCCAGAATACAGACCCGCCGAGATCACCATCATCGTCTGCTGGGGCGCCTGTCTGGTCGACTTGGCCTTCATCTGGTGGTATTGTCGGCACCAGAATAAGAAAAAGGCCGCCGAGCGCGCCGAGCCCGGGTACATCAAGTTGGAGAATCAGGAGTAAGTCGGGTCCCTTAATTTTTTTTTCTTTCCTGTGTGTTTTGATCGGAACGGTGAATGACGGACCGGCTAACGTTTGGATTTCCCAGGTGGCTTGACTTGACGGATAAAGAAAATCCAGAATTCACTTATAGTTTGTAAAGGAAGTGTTCTGGTTCTGAGTCGGAACATTGAATCTGAATCTGAACCTGAACCTGAACCTGAACCTCGAATCCAAACATGCACGACTAACGCCAGAGGGGGAGCCACGCAGAGATACAGTACAACGCGAAAATCGCTGTAGCTAGCTAAGTAGATAGATACTATTGATATCAGGCTTGGGACATCGAGAGACCCAAGCTTTGTCCGCCGAGTGCAGAAATGTAGAAATGTAAATCGAAGAGGTGACAACAGGTTCCCTGTGAGTTCGAGTGCGAGTGCCAGTGCAAGTGCGGGTGTGAGTTTCAGACAAGGTACAGTAGAACGTAGAACGAAGGAGTAGAGCAAAGAGTTTGCTCTGCGGTTACGGTTGCGGTTGTGCCTCGTCAAAAGTCCGCCGCGCTGTCATGGCTCGTCCGGCCATGCTGCATATAGACATTGCACACTACATATGTACATATATTTATATACGTGCATGTATACTCGCAATTCTAGCTCGTATATACTTTATTTACTCACTTACTCACTTACTCACTTACTCACTTACTCACTTACTCACTTACTCACTTACTCACTTACTCACTTACTCACTTACT
>JADWPL010000004.1:404271-420072 GCA_016109495.1 Phialophora tarda | reverse complement strand
ACTTACTCACTTTCTCACCTTCCCTCAATCGGATAACCCGACCTATTAGATCGAGATAGGAGGAGGGAGGGATATATAAGTCCACGTCCTGGAGCCAGCTACATAGGTAGCTAGATTATGTGGCGGTGGAGTGCTCAGCCCGACGAGCCTCTCTTGGGTTCTTGAGCTGGGTGGATGGGAAAGTTGCAGGCGCATGGTCGGGCAGACATGGTGGGAGGACATGAACACGGAGTACATTTACTTAACACACGCGCGCGCGCGTACGCGACCGGCAACGAGCGTGTATCATACTGGATGATGATCCTGGAGTATCCTCTCATTGTAGCTGTGCTGTCGTGTTGCCAGTGAGCAAGGTACATACACAGAAAAATGTAAGGCTGAATGGAAAAAGGGGCAGCGGCGGGCATGAGCGTGATGATATGTACATACCCCATCTTGGAACACGAAATGGGAGAACTGCACAGCACTGTACTGTAAGAAGACAGAGACGGAGACGGGGACGGGGGACAGTCACGACAAGAAGGCCGGCGAGAAACAAAAGGTTCGGTTGACGGAGAGCTCAACAAGAAAGTGCAGCTGACGCCCCCTTTCTAGACATGCATTCCCCTTCTATCGAATTTCTCTGGGCTTGTATGAAGGTAGTGTTTGTGGTGTGAATTGCAGCTTTGATTTTTTCATATGACTCCTCCGCTATGAAACAGTCCTTCCAAGATGAGGGCGTCTGCACATAGAACACAAAATGTTTGTCTACATCTCCCCCAGCCCCCGAATGCTCTGCCGATCTGCCGTCCAAGTGGGTTTGCCGTCATGTATCTCTTGTGTCGAAAAGGTTTGTCCGGAAACGACATTGGGGGCCGATCGGTGAGAGGTGGATTTGAGGATGAGGTTGATGGAAGCTGCGGCAGGTTGGTGGTCGTTTAAGCGAAAGCGGCGTCGACCTTGGTCTTGGCCTCGTCCTCGGAGATGCCGTAGACCTCAGCGACCTTCTTGATGAGGGCCTCTCGGTTGCCTGCAACGGCGGCGAAGTCTTCGGGGCTGAGCTTGTCCAATGCAGCGCGGAGCTTTGCCTTGGTAGCTTCGTCGGCCATGGTGACTTGAGTTTGTGGTTGAAGAAGGGGTTAGAAGAAACTGTGGATGTAGTGTAGAGACTTGGACAGGTAGATGTGATGGTTGGGAAGAACAAGAAAGACCAGCGTGAATGGTATGAAGCTTCTTGTTTATATATCCACTACTTGCCCGCTGGTGACAGTCTTACCCCTCCACCCCTCACTTGTTTTCAATCACGCTCCGTCTATTACGAGTACAATTGTACCTTGACAGCTCAATCGGGCGGCTTGGTGGATTGCACAATCGGGCTCGAAGCCCCACGCCTCTGTGACTGGAAGGACGGAGAACCAAAAAGCTCAGTTGTCACGCCTGCAATGTCCAATCAAGGCCGGATTGTCCTCACCGATTGATTATGATGCTCGAATGAGGAGCGCGTGGCGGCGTGGTAGAGGGTAACGGCCCGCTAGAAGGAGCAAGGTGCCGCAGTCGGCGGGTTTAGCTTTGACGATGGACCGTTGCGAGGGGTTCAGGTTCGCGTGCGCGCGAACTCGACCCACGGGTGAAGTTCTGGCGGTGAAGAGTTACAGATTGTCTGAAGGCGCTGGCGCCGGGGGCGGCATAGAGGGCGCATGGCATGGCATGTGCAGTCATTGCAGCAAGCCAAACCGTCGGCCGCAGTTTCAGAGTAGTTTCATTCCGTGAAAGTGAACCTCATCTGATTGTTCTGCACAATGTTTATTTTTGTTGCTGCCCCTCACTCGGTCCCCTGTTTGATGTGCCTCTTACCCCTCGATGCCTGGACGCGGGGCCTAAGTTAACGTTCGCATCCCTCCCGAGGCCAGCCAGGGGGAAATCGGAGATCACCCTCCTCTGACTATTGAACCCTGACAATCTTTCGCCGAGAAGCCAACGCATGTTTTGTGGGTCTGTCTCTTGTTGATACGAGTCTGGATCCTCTTGCCTGGCAAGGAGTCGTTGGTTGTTTCCACATGGAGGATTCGAGTCAGGAAGACGCCATTTTGGTCTCGACTTCTGCAAGACAATCAGCAAGGCAAGCAATCGGGTGCTGGGTACGAAGGATCCAGACCGCTTATCAGTCTGTTGACACGGCTGATGGCTCGGGTGACTGGTTTGGCTCGTCCCGCGCGCTGTGAGTGAGGCGGATAGTAGTAATTGTCACCTCAAAAGTTGGCGACAGTCTGACAACAGCCCATAACCGATGTCGTCAGATGTCCAATTACAGCGGGACGTCGAGAGAGGATGCTGAGTTGATCGGGCTCCGGAGAGCGCTTTGCCGAACATGCAGTCCGGGTCTGACCGTGCTATTCTGTCCTGACACCGCCTGCTGGAGGCTGTGAGCCTAGTTTACATCCGTTCCCCTTGAAGTAGAGTGTTAAGAACGCCGGCGCAGCAGACGGCTAAGAGATAACGTAGTACCGGAAGGGGAAGAGCGAGAAGCAGATAACGAATGCTCACGACAAACGACCATCTCGAGCTAAGAAACGAGTCTGGGCAGGGACGAGCCAAAGGACACTTGTCACAACACAGTGATAATGGAAGGACCAAGGTGACGAGTGTTTTACTACCATCGTGGAGTCGCCTGATGTCCAAACAACAATCAATACCAATATCTTGTCTCCTCTCTCCAGAGATGAATCTCTCCTGTCGAGTCCTCATTGTGACTGCTGTTTCTTCCAGGTGCAGTCGTCCGTCTTCGTTGGCAGCCGTGCTCACGTCTTTTTCGGCCTGGTCAAGCATGGACTACAAACCCTTCCCAGTGTATGCCCATCTCTTCAATGTTGCTTGCCACTGGCCAAGACGAAATTGATCTTGTAGAAAACATGGCAGTGGCGAAGAATAGCCCGAGCACGCATGACCCAAGGTTGCACCTGCCTGAACGCATTCATCAACTCCTCCTTGACCTCGCCTTTGTCATCTTCAACGACTTCGACTTCCTTCTCAAGTTCCCTCAGATTCGCAGCAATCTGCTCCAGCTGGTCGATTGTGATGACGATGGCGGTATTCTGATCAACGAGGAACTCGGTCCTGAAGGTGTGGTACTTTCCGGAGTTGATTGCAGCCTGGTAAGACTGAAGACCCTTCTGGATACCGGCAATGACTTCAATCTCCGTTCTGAGAGCTGTGATGAAGGCATCCTTTGCCTTAGGAATCTCTCCCGGTTTGTCAACAACACCAGAAAATCCAAAAGCGCACTCAAATTTGGGCAAATCTTGGTTGCGTGGTTGCGAGGCTTCGGCGTGGGGATCGGCTTCTGGCTGCGCTCGAGGTGGTATTCTTTCTTCCGCGGGGACCAAATTTTGCAGTCTATGATCAAGTTCTCTCAGCAATTCTGCAGTCGCTTTGCATGTAGACTCGCCAACGCCGCCCTCCCCAGGAGTGCCCGGGGACACACCTGCTGACGTCATTGGGGTGGTGGCCGCCTCGCCAGAATTGATAGATGAAGGCGTTCCCGAGTTGTCGACGGACGATTGTACGTCGTTGGCGACTGGCACCGCCAGGTTGGACATGTCGCTGATGTTGGGCATTCTGTTTGGTGAGTTAGGGGCAGAAGATGTGGTGAACAAGCGTCGTAACGCAAAAACTACAGCAATGTTCAGGTAAATAGTGATGTTGAAGCTTCCCTAGCATTGGCGAGAGAATGGAAGGGCACGAGGAAAGCTCAGGAGGAGTGCAAAGCAGACATATTCCCACCTCAGCAGAGCCTGAAGCCAAGGCAGGTCAGGCAGTTATTGAGGCAAAACAGTCAAAGACAATGCTGTGGCTGTTAATGCCCGTGACTTCAATTCAGACAGAGACGTGCTTTCAGGAAACACTTTCCACGCAACTGAACAAACCCAATAACACTGTAATTTCACTCACGTTTGCTGCTAATTTTGTTCATTTAGCTTGCTGATAATGTAGAAAACCGCAACCTGAAGGACTAGATGCAATACCATTTCAGAGACGAAAGGTGCACTGTACTTAGCACTTCAATGACTCCTCCTCTGTGCAAGGCTGCAGGGAAAGCTCTCGCCGAATTTGGCGGTTGCCGCCACCACTTTTTGCATTGCTCTTTCCTCGCGCTAACCCAATTCCACGGTTTTGTAAATAAACGCCATCGCCACACCGTCATACTCAACCACCATGCTCGATTACTACACTCAATTACCAAGCTCAGTCACGCTCAATTGTCACGATGGATAGCCCAGCTTCCTCCGCTCCGCAGGCGAATATTGCTCTGATCAGCCAGTCGTTTCGTACTGCTGGCGCCGAAATCGAGAAGCTTCAAAACCTACCTGCAATCGCCGGTGGCCAAGCACTTCTGGCCGAGATTCAGCAATTGAGATCAGAAATGAGACAAGAAATGAGACAACAAACTACTCTTCTTGAACAAAGAATCAGAGCTCTCGATGAGAATACTCGTCAGGGATTTGCAGGCGTTCGCCAAGATCTCCTGAACCTCACTACTAGGATGACAACAAGGTACTTGTTGCCCTAAATTTTCTATATTACGATGCCAATCCTCTGTGATCTTAATAACGTAGCACGAATCCAGAATTCCTATATTTCGACGCGGTCAGAAGACATCACGCCACTCGTCAACCCCTCCACCGGTGCTATGATCCCTGGATTCCCTGCTACATCTGCAGCGATCAACCGAATGGGCGAGCATGAAGTGAATACTCTGTTGCAAGAGCTAGGCATACACAATGGCATTGCTACAGGTCTTGCAGGGAAAAGGAGACAATTGAGAATGCATATCGGATTGAAAGCACAGATTGAAAACCCTGCGTAAAAACTCGAAAGAGAATTGTATGGACGGCTGTGGGATCACACGTTGAGATACCTGCATGGAGAGCATGAACGAAACTTGTATTGATAGATCACGATCCGCGATGAATGATGATATGAGGGAGCATCCTATCCCAACATTACGATTTTTGGGCTAGGGGGCAGCTTTCACTGCTGAGCAGTGCTTCGATGACAAACACCGAAGCAGATATTCTGGCAATCTTCAATCGCTTTGCGTGTCCAGTTCATTCACGATTCCGAGTAGTGGAGCTTTTCCTTCGA
Organism: Phialophora tarda; assembly: GCA_016109495.1. Lineage (NCBI taxonomy): Eukaryota > Fungi > Ascomycota > Eurotiomycetes > Chaetothyriales > Herpotrichiellaceae > Phialophora > Phialophora tarda. The sequence goes on along the minus strand of JADWPL010000004.1, from coordinate 414,951 downwards.
ATTGAAATGCCCTTTACCACCTTACCGTGGCGTGACTGATCGCGTCCGATTCATAGTGCGAGCCGCGTCGTGTCGTGCGTGGTCGCCTGCGTATGAGGTGGGCTTAACATGGGCTCTTGCTCAAGCCAAGAAGCAACGGACCCCTTGGCCGCGGGCCTAGATCGCGCGATCTGAGCAGATCTCGCCAAAACTCGCCAAAGCTGGCGATCGATGCAGAGGGACCAGGCTCAGATTCCCATCTCTCATGACATGAATATCTCGACTTCAGGGTATGTTGATATGGATGTTCAGCTCATCATTTATCTCCTTCGAGCTTGGGTGGGTATATCTTGAGGTTTGAGCTTTTGCACGACTTTGTTTCTCCTCTCTTCAGATACTTCATGATATCTTCTGCCATTGATTTGAAGCTAGGTACGGGATACGGCAGACACAAAAGCTCGGGGGACAAATCATGGCGACATCGCAAGAAACACCTATCCAAAAAGAACCAAACAATGCCCCGATCTCTGCCTCAACAAGTCCCACCGTCCAAAACCAGACCCAGCATCCTCAAGTTAAGTCCGCCGCTCCCGATCCAACTCCCGGCACCACAACGACCACAGCCGGCTTAATACCGCAGTCCGCCTCCTCATCAATCGAGCTCACCACGCGAGATGATCTTTCCTTGCTCTATCGCGTCCTCCGCTTTCTCATCAAGCCACTGCGGCCACACCTTGTCCGCCCCCCAAAGACACCACACCCAGAGGGCAGCCCGCGTCTTTCTCCGCCGAGGAAGCGCAACATAGTGATCAAAGAGACGAAGCTGGAGGGTATATGGATGTATCATATGCTTGCACTGGGCCCGGACAGCGGAAAGAAGCGGGGGACCGAGAAAGCTCAGGGAAACAAACACAAGGATGAGCTCGGGCACACGGACACGGCAGGCAGCAATCCCCCTCAGCCAGACAGCGGAAGCGTGAACGGAAGAGGCTTCGAACGCAAACACCGTGTATATTATTTCTCGGGCGGAGGGTTCCAGTCGCCTCCCTCGGGGGAGCACTGGCGGTTCCTGGCTCAGCTCGCGCAGGATCTCGCGGGCCATCGCTCCTCCGTCACATTCCCGGGGAGTGAGAGGTCCGTGGACCCGGAAAGCGACGCGAAGATTGAGCTGATCATGGTGTCGTATCCGTTGGCGCCGAAAAGTCCGGCCAGCGAGAGCTTGAGAGTGCTGAGGAACTGGCTCAGGCGGGTGATGGACGATGCCGTCGCAAACAGGGAGACCTTGTCACTCATGGGCGACAGCAGCGGCGGCAACATCATCGTGTCGCTTGGGTTCTGGGCCGTGGAGAACTACGAGGTCTCATCCCCCTCATCCACGACGGGCCGGAACGTTGCAGACTTGAATGACGGACCCGACAGCAAGGTCGAGCGCGAGACCCAAAGGACGCGCTTCCCGCTGACCTCGCTGCTCTCGATCTGCGGGCCCATGGACCTGACAAACTCGTCCCCCGAAGTCCACCGTGCGGATGCGCTCGACTGCGTCCTCACCGAAGAGATGACAAAAGCCGTAGCTGACATATGGTGCGGACATGATCGGAATCGCCCTTCGCAATATCCTGCCGTCCCGCTGTCATCGCCTGAGGTGTCGCCGCTCTTTCAGCCCGATGCTGCTTTCCGGGCTCTCAGGGATAAGAAGCTGAATGTGCATGGCGTGTATGGCACCCACGACGTCCTCAGTCCCAGCGGGATAGAGTTCATGAAGAAATGCCAAAAGTCAGGAGTAAGGGGCAGGTGGCTCGTGTGGGAGGGTCAGATGCATTGCTTCCCGCTGGCCGCCGGGGGTGATCGCCTGGGGATCCGCGAGGGGAGAGAGGCGAGGAAGTTTGTCGAATCCGTGTTGAGGGCGGACGCGGAGATGGAGGATTGAATTGGTTGCATTTCGTTTGCCAGGAGAAAGAATGGACGAGGGCGCATATTGTGTTTGGACAGTCGAGACCTGTAATGATATGTATATTACACAATACTGTACAGAGAACAGTAGAGATAAGGAAAGAAAGAGGCCTGGTGCTCGAATCCGCCTGCATCGCAAGCCGGTCCGGGCTATAATCGACCAAAATACCGTCCTGTGATCAAGTCGGCTTGCTGGCTGGCCTGCCCCGCTATGTAGAACCATCTGGCACTGGCTCTGGCTCTGGTCGAGGCCCCTGTGACGAATCGTCGAGCATGCCTCTTTGCCCGAGCGTGATGATCGCCTCGAGGACCCGCTTCCTTTCCTCTTCTTGTTCCTTCTCAACCATCACCTCCCACAATCCCTTCCTTCTCGCGGGCCCGGAAACCCTGGACGATGACCCTCCATCCGACTTGGTCCTGTCCTGCATACCGCCGGGGCCTCGCCGGCCTTTCTGCGCCAGGTCGTGCGAGTACCGACAATTCGACCCGTACTTGCAGGTTTTGTACTTAGCAAAATGCTGGCAAGGCCGGGAAGTCTTTGCTTTGGGTCTTTGCGGCGCGGAGGCCGCGGCCAGGGAGTCGGCGCGGGCGGGGAGCGGGTGTTTCGTGCTCGTCACTTCTGGGGCGGAGTCTGAGTCTGAGTCCGAGTCCAAGCCCGAGTCGGCGTCTGGAGTACTGCTGTCCGAGTCGGAGTCTGTGCAGGATGAGCCGGACGAGGATGTCTCGTCTTCGCCGGGGACGGCAGCGATACTCGATGGGGCGTCGAGCTTGTTTGTCGACGACGGCGGGCCTTGATTTGGGATATCGGGACTCGGTCCTGTTGCAGGTGTAGGTGTAGGTACAGGTCCAGGTACCGGTGTTGGTAAAGCCTCCCCATCCTTCATAGTCTGAGCGAGCCGCAGCGCTTCCTCGGCCTTTTCTAGGTCGTGTTGCGCTTTCAACGCCTTCTTCCTCAGTTTCTCGGCCTTGAGCCTTGCGCGAGTGGTGTCATCTAGTGGCGTTTCGTCCTTGGTGTGCCGTTTCTTGTCTGGATCTGCCGCCTTCTGATGCGTTGCCCTTTCCTGCTCTTTGGCTTTCTGACGCTCTGCCCTTTCCCGCTCCTTCGCCTTCTGACGCTCTGCCCTTTCCTGCTCTCTCTTCATCTGAGCCTCCTTCCGGGCTTCTAGCCTGGCTTGATATTCCTCCTCGCGCTTCCGTTTCTGCAGATCAGCCTCCTTCCTCGCCGCTTCTCGCTTTGCTTCCGTGGGGTATCGCCGCTTTCTCTCTGCAATCCAGGCCTGGATCTCTTCGCGGGTCCGTAGCTGGAGCGGGCTTCCATTGTATTCGAATACGAGCCCACTCGAGAATGAGGCTGTTTGGTTGGCGAGCCGCTGCTCCTCGTCTTCATCGTCTTCCGGGTCCGAGTCTTGCTCGAACTTTGCAGGCGTGAGGCCAAGGAGGTTTCGCTTCTTCTGCTCCGGCTTTTGCGGTTCCGGTGGCTTCTGATTCGGCTGTTCGGTGGATGGCTTGCGAGCCAGAAGATGCTGAATCGGAGCGTTGAAGTCAGGGACCGCCGGCGGAGCTGTAGGGCGTGGACGGTGTTGCTGCTGCTGCCGCTGTTGCGTGGGGCTGAATGCAGTATTATAGTCTCTCTTCTGCGGTCCGTGGACCCGGCCGCCTCGCGTTGGACCATTGTTCAACGGCCCGCTTGGAATCAACCAGTTCTGACCATGATTGCTAAATATCCCAGGTGCTTCTGCGCGAAGGTTGCCCTGGGCACCGCGACCACCTCTTGCGGTGCCTCTGTAGCCATGTCCACCTCTGTATGAGCCTCTGCCATTTTGATAGCCTTGATTCTGGTTCGGCTGGAATGCGCTCTCTGTTGTTCGTTTGGGAGGAGGCGGCGGCGGAGGAGGGAAGGAAAAGGGTTGATTCGACATCGAGTCGGGGGGCTTGCAACCCTATTTGTGGTGTGGACCCATTGTGAGATCCAAGTTGTAGGACATCATGCTGCCAGACAGTGTCGATATTGTGATGATTTTAAGTTCGCTTACAATCTGCAAGGCTGAACAAGGCTGTTGCGTGCGGCGCCCCGCACCAACCAATAATTTCTTGCTTCCGAGAAGAATTTGGTTCATCGCCCTCGAGGCAACGACTTGTCGACTTTTCTAATTCGACTACGCGGGATAGCTCCTGGATATCTCTACCATGCGCTTGTCCATGTCAGCGAGACCAGTGCTACAAACATATCCGCCCTGTCGGTAGCGACATGTTTATCCTAGTACGAGTGACTGCCTCTGCTCCAGCCCGAACATTTGACGCTAACGAATGAGACAACCTTCGAGGATCTGGTCCAGATACCACCTCATGGACTTGTAGACAACAAAATCACGCGACAAGACCTGGAAGACCGAATCAATGAGAAATACTCGAACAAAGTGTGCTCTTCTCCGCATGAAGCGAGTCACCATGACTCTAACTGAGAGATTGGTAGGTCGTGCAAAAGGTTGGACTCTGCATTTGCATGTACGATCTTGTGAAAGCATCGGATGGCTTGATCGGTCACGGCACAGGCAACGTCAATGTCAACGGTAGGGAAATGAATACCTCGCTACATCCCACGCTCGTCTCAATGACATGCATGTACAGTTGAATTCCGCATGATTGTGTTTCGACCATTCAAGAACGAAATTCTGACCGGCCGCATCACGAAATGTACCGCTGAAGGCATTCGAGGTGAGTGCCTGTCTTAGCAGCGCGGGACGCAGCTAAAGGGTTACACCAGTTTCTGTGCGATTCTTCGACGACATCTTCGTGCCTTCAACCATGCTGTTCGACGGCTGTTACTAGTGAGTGTGACCAAACGTGGCTGGACCGGAATCATTACTGAGATTCGCGCATAGTGATGCCGGCGAGCAGACTTGGATCTGGCACACGGAGGGCGAAAACGAGGACGAGGAGAGCAACGACCTCTTCCTGGACGTTGGCGACACTGTCAATTTTCGGATAGAGTCAGAAAGTTGGCACGATCAAGCACCGGCTCCTCCTAGGATCAGAAGGCCCGGCGACCCTGAGTCAGAATCAGCGGTTGAGTACAAAGCTCCCTACTCGATCGAGGTATGCCCCCTAAACTCTTGGGATCGGTGTGATTCTAATGTTGGACTAGGCGTCGATGACCGAGCAAGGGCTAGGCGGCGTTCACTGGTGGTGAAACTTGACAACGGTAACAATACAACAAGCTTCTTCCGGCGAGGCCCAAGTCTGCGCAGAGTGTACAACTCTTTCGGGCTCGATTGTTGGCGACGATCCAGGTATCATGCAACAGCGGCGGTCGATCTGGCTCAGAACCGGAGCTGGCATGTTCCTGGTATTGCATGAGATGGCGAAGGGCCATTCTCAAGCTCAGCTGTTGATGAGTGATGATAGAGCCCATCGACTGGCGGAAATAACTTGCCAGAGCTACTCCGTATGGTACCACTAAAGGGAGCTGGGGCCGGACCTCACGACCGGGGTGATCCGCGTTTAAGCGGTCGATGGGTGGCGATACTGGGGGGGCCCCTCACCGACCCCTGGAGCCCTGGCATGTTTTGTCATCAGCGCCTTTTTATGCCGCTTACAGCAGAAAACGTGGAGGATGCGGCGCGTGTTTCAGGGCAGCTTGAGGGCCGCTTCAGGGTCGCTGCAGCTCCGAAAAGCACGTCATTTCCCTTGCTCTTTAATTGATTGCTTACCAGACACTCGACGACTCCAACGAGTTCCGTCACCAACGAGCAGTCTGATAGATTAATATTTCTCAAACAGAATCATACAAAGTCATAAGCACTTCTCACTTCCCGCTCTCTTTGTTCTGCTCCATCTTGCTGACTGTATATATTCCTCCCTGTCTTGATTCTCGACATACCCTCATCGCATTGCGGCACTCTTACAACCTGCATCTCGGTGTCGCTGCTTGAGCGCATTCCTACCCGTACCTGAGGGAATCGCCTCGTCCCTTCGGTCAATATGACTGTCCCAGTGGAAGTCCCTGTTTCCCCTCGCCCTCTCCGCCCTCACGAGCGTATTCTCACCAACGAAGATGGCGCTATCGACACACCTGCCCGAGCACCTACCCCGGTGCTCAATTTCGGCACCCTAGCTGTCCACGCAGGCTCACCTCACGACCCGGCAACAGGCGCTGTGATCGAGTCCATCTCACTCTCGACCACCTTCGCGCAAACAGCCGTGGGCAAGCCCATCGGCCTGTATGAGTATAGTCGCAGCGCCAACCCCAACCGCGACAACTTCGAGGACGCAGTTGCCGCCCTTGAGCATGCGAGATTCGCCCTTGCCTTCTCCTCAGGCTCGGCTACGACAGCCACGATCCTCCAGTCACTTGCAGCGGGATCGCATGTCATCTCAGTATCAGACGTCTACGGTGGCACACATCGATATTTTACAAAAGTAGCGCTCGCGCACGGGGTCGAGGTCACATTCTCGCCCTCGATCGAACTCGATATTGAAGAGCTGATCCGCGAACAAACGAAGCTCATCTGGATCGAGTCCCCGTCGAACCCTACGCTGAGCCTGGTCGATATCCGGCACGTGGCTTCAATTGCTCACAAGCATGGTATTCTGGTGGTGGTGGACAATACATTCCTCTCTCCCTACGTTCAAAATCCGCTCGATCACGGAGCAGATATCGTCGTCCACTCCGTCACGAAATACATCAATGGACATTCAGACGTCGTCATGGGCGTCGCAGCTTTCAACTCGGAAGAACTGGAAGAACGGCTCACATTCCTGCAGAATGCGATTGGAGCTGTGCCTTCACCGTTCGATTGCTGGCTTGCTCACAGAGGATTGAAGACTCTGCACCTCCGAGCGAGAGAAGCGAGCAGGAACGCGTTGGAAGTCGCGAGGGCACTGGAAGCTTCACCAAACGTCATTGCAGTGAACTATCCGGGCCTGGACTCGCACAAACAGAGAGCTATTGCAATCAAGCAGCATCGTGATGGTATGGGCGGTGGTATGCTTAGCTTCAGGCTGAAAGGCGGCCACTCAGCTGCAGAGCGTTTCTGCCAGCAGACCCGAATCTTCACGCTGGCCGAGAGTCTGGGCGGCGTGGAGAGCCTCTGCGAGGTACCGAGCGCGATGACCCATGCTGGTATCCCGAAAGAGCAGCGCGAGGCTATTGGGGTCTTTGATGATCTAGTCAGACTAAGCTGCGGTGTGGAGGACGCAGACGACTTGAAAAAGGATGTTCTGCAGGCCTTGGAGAAGGCTGTCGTTGGGGCGAAGATCTCGAATGGCATGAATGGGACGAAGTAAAGGAGTGGCGACTGATTGGCAACCCGGGATGTGTGAGCTTTGGTCGAGCGAGACAAGGACTGGCTCTTAAGATACGCCCACCCGGACTCCAAAATGCCATGATTCCAGCTCGGCAAAGTCGAGAGTCGTCCTGGCGACAGGTTTTCCGTTCACGCCCCAAAGCGCAGGAAAGGGTCCCAATCACTCCATGCCATTTGCATTGGGCATGCGGACTACGAAGTGAACAGCATCACACTTCATGCTCTGGTGCGAGGACGCCAACAGAAATCAGAAGCACTCCACCGGGTATTACCAGACGCAGCCGCCTGTACCAATACTCCCGCGACTTGGGATTATCAACACCCCGAGAATCTTCAGCCCATCTTGAGAACCATGTCTAGTAGAGATATGGTCCCTGTTGTGACATAATACGGAGGCCATTGTGATATTGGCAAAGAGCCTGCTTTGTACACGAAGACCGAACCTGGGTTCAGCAAGATACAAGCTGCCTTTTTTATTTGGAAGGAATATGAGAGGCGTTTCCATAGAAGATTCTGACCACACGGTGCTTTGAATCATGCCTACGAAATTATCTCCATGATGCCCGTCTGGTCTGCCGAGACCAACCCGACTGGCATCCTTGATCGCTTACGGTACTTTACTTGTAAGCGGTTGCGTCTTTCAGGATCTACTTGATCACTCCGATTACTTTTCCAGTCCATGTCATTTCTCTTTTTCCTTCTTCACTCCAACATGTACAACTAGAGCGCGAGTACCAATTCGTGCCATTGACCTCCCGGGGAATCCATTGTCCCTCCCAGTGTCGGATTCTGTCTCTCTCAAAGATGGTGATTGGCTTCGGGAACAGCAAGCTCCGCCTTTCCAAGAGTCTTACGCTGGCCCTTGACCACAAGAGGACTGCTTTAGGCACGGGCCGCTGAATTCATCCAAAGCGTGCTTGAGCGTCGTCGAGATTGGTCGTCCGCGGCGGTCCTTTTGAAGCAGCTGTGGGGGCCGCTTCACCTCGAACTTCAGGCCTCCCATCGACACTCCTGGGCAGTCTTGGTCGACTGGTGGCGACGGATAGGCGTTGCTCGTAGGGCTGCCTTTTCTTTGCGCCTTGATATCCTTCTACAAAAAAAGAAAATGCAAGATTCGCGCATTTCATCAAACTGTCCTATGGAATTATGGTCAAAGCCCGCGTCAAACGACACCACCACAAGGTGAAGACAGGGTGCACAACCTGCAGGGTATGTTGCTTCAATCCCTTCCCATTTCGACAGCTCATTGACCTACTTGCCTTATGCATCATCTGCACGTTTGATGGCTAGCTCTGTTGATGGCGACCCAGTCTGACGAGGAGAATAGGTTCGTCGAGTCAAGTGTGACGAGGGGAAACCAAGCTGTCGCAGATGCACTGCCGCAGGTCGCACGTGTGATGGCTATGATCAACAATCCAAGGTTGCCATCAGCCTGTCCTGGGAGAATCATCCGTGGACTCATTCCTGGACACCATTCGTGAGAACGGCCGACGCCGTCCAAGCTTCACCCGAATCCTACGGGTTGCCGCAGCTTCTATTGCCCCCTCGACTCCTGGTCTTTGACAGCGCTGAAGAACAGCAGAGCTTTGGTTTCTTCCAGGCCAAGTCTGTGGGTGAACTCACCGAACTGTTCCATATTGATGAGACTTTTTGGAACTTGTGTGTGCTCCAAATGTCCATGACCCAGCCAGCGCTACGACATGCTGTTGCCGCACTTGGAGCCATGCATCGGATATACGCCACTGGTAACACCACCGCTATACCTGAAGATACGTCGGATCCTCAGACACGATTTGCCTTGGAGCAATGTAACCGGTCGATCAAATCGCTATTAGAACGGAGAGGCTCCGAAGCCACGGCCCAGAAGCTGTCCACACTCGTGGCCTGCATCTTGTACACTTGCCTCGCCAGCATCCAAGGACATCAGAAGCAATCGATCATGCACTTGCGAAATGGGATGAAGCTACTCGACAACCTAGTACAACAAAAGGATGTCAACAAACTCCCCTTGACCTCCTACAACGCTCAAATACAATCATTCCTCACAACCCTGAGTAGCCTCGAAGTCCAGGCTCGCAGCTTGATGTGTGAAGAAGACCTGCCCGCGTGGCCTACGCGAATCCGAATCCGTGGCTCGTTGTCTCTGCAAGCGGACATCAGATTCACCAGCCTTTCCGAAGCTCGGGATTTCTTCGAGTCCGTCCTGAGCGACTTCCAGTGCTTCGTCCTAGAGAGGGAGGCGAATAAGGAATGGTTGCTCGGCCCGGGATCCAGCCCACGCCGTTCCGTAATGGACGACTATGAACTCCTCGTGAAGAAGCATTCCTTCGGTGTGAAAGCGCTCGAGTCCTTCATCGCCGCACACGACGACCTCGACAGGCGAGACAAAAAGATGATCCTCATGCTAAGATTGCACATCAACATTGTGGAAATGTACCTGCGAGTTTATCCGCTGTCGCTGAAATACGGAGAACTGGCGTGGGATCACCTCGAGCCTTACTATCTGAGAATAATCCACCTGGGGCGACAGATCCTAGGCTGCACCGAACATCAACTGTCCGACATGCTCTGCTCTTTTTCCGAGGTTGAGGAAAGCACGACGCAGGATCGCGATCATCCCGGCAGAACGTCCAAATACCCGAAGGTCCCTCCAGCGGCATCGATCCTGAAGAAGGAGCACCACCACCAACAACATCGTCCTGTATTTGCGTTCAGCCAAGGAGTCGTGGGTCCTCTGTCTACCGTCGCTGTGTTGAGCCGGTCGCCGAATGTGCGTCGCGAAGCAATTGCCCTGCTCTTGCTCTATCCGCGTCGAGAGGGTCTGTGGGACAGTCACACGGCCGGACGTGCCGCATGGGTCAGTATGTGTCTGGAAGAAGAAATGGCTCTGAAACTGCGAGGCCAGCACGACCAGGAGGGAGGGGACTTCCAAATCACAGCCGCTTCAGACATCCCCGCAGAGTGTAGAGTCAGGGTGGTGGACATGAAGTACATTGGAGCACGCACGGGCGAGATCCGCTACAAAACGCTGAAGGAGTGCCAAAAGGGTGAAAAGGGGACAATGGTGAAGATTCTAGAGTGGTAGAGTGGTAGCTGGCCTCCCCAGTCCCAGCCCTTAGTCGCGGTCGCATCATTATACTCCAATATTCCCGGCCTATGTGAATCTGAATCTGAATCTGACTACAGGGACGAGGAGACGGGGGTCGAGGAAGTGGATGTATACTCCGTCGACCCTCTTTTCCTCTCGAGGCTGAGCCCCATCCCTCTTCATATATCGTATGGCTTAGCATATTATAGCATAACTTAGCAAGCAGTATCGTATCGTATAGTATAGCATAAAGTATAGCATAAAGTAAAGCATAGCAGAGCATAGCAGAGCATAGCAGAGCATAGCAGAGCATAGCAGAGCATAGCAGAGCATAGCAGAGCATAGCAGAGCATAGTA